>CAUYLG010069091.1:0-56368 GCA_963573385.1 Cacajao melanocephalus | reverse complement strand
AGTCGTGTGGTGTTGTCGGTGGTGGCCGTTTGATTAAAAATTTTGTTTTGTCTTTGTTTTTGTTTTTTTGTAAAAAAAAAAAAAAAAAAAAAAAAAAAAAAAAAAAAAAAAAAGAAAAGAAAAAGAGAGAGAGAGAGAAATAGAAGGTTTTCAAGATGATCTTGGAGAAATTTAAGAGCTAGCAAACACCACACCAAAGACAGCAGAAGACAACTTGATGGAGATGAGTGATTTCAAACCAGTACCAGGTGATGAAGAAGATGTACAGAAAGCAGTTCCAGAAAACAAATTGACATTAGACAATCTGGTAGAGTAGTTCTGATCATTCACGATTGCTTTTGACTTTTTTTCTAAGATAGACCCTACTAAGATATGGGCACTGAAACTAAATAAAGTGGTGAAAGGATTGGTAACATATAGAAACATTTTTAGAGATGTGAAAAAACAAAAACAAGACAAAAATTATAATGTATCACCATAAAGTTATACTGTGTGTGCCTGGCTCTTCCACCTCCTCTTCCACCTTCTCCATCTTTTCTGCCTCTGCCACCTATGAGACAGCAAGACAAACCCCTCTTCTTCCTCTTCCTCCTCAGCCTACTCAACATGAAGATCTTTGTGATAATCAACTTCCATTTAATGAGTAGTAAATATATTTTATCTTCCTCATGATTTTTATAGCACTTTTCTCTCACTCACTTTATTATAAGAATACAGCATATAGTAAATATATCATACAAAATATGTGTTAATCAACTATGCCATAGGTAAGTCTTCTGGTCACTAGTAGGCTATTAGTAATTGAGTTTTTGGGAAGTCAAAAGTTATACATGGATTTTTGACTCTGCAAGGGGTTAGCAGCCCAACCCCTGCATTGCTCAAGGGTCAACTGTAAAGTAACATGTGATTGTGAAGAGTTTTAATTAACAATTTTAGGCATTGCTGTCATGTAATGGAGATGTTTGAGGGCCATGGGGAAAATCCCTAGAACTTTCCAAGTCATGCCAATTAAGTGGCCACCTAGTCACACAGTTACTGATTTTTACCTTAGTGTAAGAGCACTTACTCCCTTGTTACCTTAAATTCCTTTTGCCACCCATCTGGTTCTCCAGTTTCTAATTAAAATTTGGAAGTTTCATGAAAATTCGGCAGGAACAGTTTTTATGAAATGTTCGCTGCAGAGGAGCAGATTGTGCTGCTCATCCGAGGCAGCTCTCAAACTAATTTAACTCTCAGCGCTGTAGACTTCATACAGAAAGGCAGGGGAAGCAAAAATGGAGCTGTGGTGAATGATGCCAATTGAAATGCCTCATGCTTCTGACTCATTTCAGAACCATTATCATGTCGATAGAAACATCCCCTCTACCCTCTATATTTTTGTGAGGAAACATTATTAGAAAAGCAAGGTCCAGAGAGAAGCAGTGCATAATATTGTGATTAGGCTTAAAGACAAAGCACCACTGGACATCCAGAGTTGTCTTGGTCACTGGATCAAAGAGAAGAAATAGCACTGGAGAAATGGGAAGGGAAAAGTCTATATGCCTAAAGCAGGGCAGACATCATATAATAATAAATTAAATAGTTGTTACTTACTAAATATTTACTATGTGCCTGACACTGTGCTTATAAATAAATGTTCTTGTTTGATTCTCAGAATTGCTGAATTAGTCAGGCGAGGCTAACAGCCATAACAAACATCCCCAAATCTCAGTGACTTTATATTGTAAAACCTGATTTTTCACTCATGACACGGTATGGGCAGAAGGAGGGGGAGAGACTCAAGTTCCTTCTTGAGTAAACTCACCCTCTCTAGGACCTCGAAGTTCTTCACTGGATCTTCTGCATCATGCTGGCAGATAAGGGGAGAAGGAGCAAGTCCATATGGCAGGGGCCCCATGGGAGGGTTCTTAAGGTCTAGGCCTGGAGGTAGCATGCATCACTCCTGCCAACATTCCATTGGCCAGAATTCAATCACATGGCCTGGCCAGCTGCAAGAAAAGTTGGGAAATGTGCACTAGGAGTATGACCAGGAGGAAAAGGAAACAGAGTTTGAGGAACACATAGTCTCTGCCATAACTACTTATCATTACTCCCATATAACAGATGAAGCTGAGTTTTAGACAGGTAAAACAACTTGCCCAATAGCACATAGCAAGTAAATTGTAGAATCAGGATAGGTTTCTGGCATAGGAAGTTCTTAGAAGAGCGCAAGAACCTGAATACAAGTTATTGGGCTTTGCAAGTAGAGCAGAAACTGTCACATTTCCTGGGTACATTCTCCAAACCTGCACATATGGTTTTTTTTGGAATTTGTGGACATTATAGTTTTGAACACTCTAATGGAAAGACAATAGTGGGAACAGGGTGAGGACAAGGTAGTCTGAAGTTGGTACCTCTTTAAGTACTTGATTCCCTCCAAAAGTTCCTGTCTGGGTCCCCTGGCTTGCTCCCCGTGTTAGATGATAGAACTGAACTCATCTTGGGCTGCAGTCAAGTCTGCACCCTTAACCATTGTACCCTCTCTCAAAGATTTCTTTAAGATTCCCTTGTTTAACAGCACCTACTTTGATATGGCTACAGGGGCACCTACCACATTTTAGACTTGGGTGCAAGGCATTAGATCTTACCCCACCACGTCCATGTCCCACAGAGCAGTGGTAGTACTAGTGTGTCACCTGAGGCCTAAAGTGATGAATTTATTTCCCTATGCTGTGTTCAAGCCATATAGAACTATTAATATCTGCGTAAACTCACCATGTTCTCTTGAACATCCACATAAACTCACTATGTTCCCTCAGCCCCAATGAGTCTAGAATCACTGGTGTGGACCTAGATTTCGGGAATTTTCTTTAGCTACTCAGGTGGTTCTATTTTACGGCCAGGGTTGGAATCCAATGACAAGATCAGTCTAAGCCAATCAAGGCCAATCACATTCTCCTTGGCCAGATCAGTGAATGAACATACTCGCTATCAATCAACACAGATAGGATTTTGGGGAGTCAGTTCTCATGATATGATCACTCTCTGTTCTCTTACTCTCATAGACTGTGTGTTTTCAAGGGCCCCTTGTATCAGTCATGTCTCACATTGCTATAAAGAAAAACCTGAGACTAGGCAATTTATAAAGAAAAGAGGTTGAATTGGTTCACAGTTCTGCAGGCTGTACAGGAAGCATGGCGGCATCTGCTTCTAGGGAGGCCTCATGGAGCTTTTACTCATGGCAGAAGGCAAAGTGGGAGCAGGCTTCTCATATGGCAGGAACAGGACCAAGAAAGAGAGGTGGGAGGTGCTACATACGTTTAAACAACCAGATCTCATGATAACTCACTCATTCGCTATCATAAGGACAACACCAAAGAGATGGTGCGAATCCATTCATGAGAACTCTGCCACCATGATCCAGTCACCTCCCATCAGGCGCCACCTCCAACACTGGGGATTACAATTTGACATCAGATTTGATGGGGACACAGATCCAAATCATATCACTCCTATAACACTTTTAGTTTGTTCCTATCATAGACTGATTCTGTGTTATGCAATAGGCCAGCCTGGGAGATGCTGCCCTAATGATTTGAAAGGCTGTCTACTTCTATATGCCATTGTAGCTCAGTAGGGCACCCTAGAGCCACCGTCACTCTGCAGGACACTGAAGTAGTGGCAGTGGGTTCTAGTTCTCTGCACCAAGTCTAAAATGTGGTAGAAAGGGGAACTTTCAAAGGCATTTTGTTCACGTTCTGAGGAAAGAATGACTGCTGCTTTAAATCTTGATCCCTCTGTACACCACTTGGCCCTTAATATAAAATCCATAAGTGGCCCTGCCTTTCTACATCTCCCAGCTCCCCATCCTGCATGGATTCTGTGTCCAGCCAAGTGAAGCTTTCTTGTGGCTGACCTTGAGTTTCCTGCTACTCTGCCTTTGGTCACACTGTTTGCTTTCCTAGTATGCTCATCTCTTCCTTTTCCCAAGCTCCTCAATTATTACTGCCTCAAACTAAAGCTAAGGGTGTCTAGGTTCTCCTGGGGAGACTGGAGTCAAGAAAAGAGTTCTAGGAAAATTGTAGGGTGTGGACACTGCATCTGTTGATTCAGCCACCCAGGCATCGTAGATGTACCTTAGGGACAAAGTGGCTCTGTGTGTGTGAACTGAAAGTTCAGCATCCCACAGGTGCTGTAACATCAGAAGCTCAGACCTGATTAGTGCAGGTGTTCCAAGGGTGGGCATGGTTCCAGAGCAAGACAGAGGGAGGGAGAGACAGAGAGAGAGACACACACACACACACAGAGAGACCATTTCTCACATAAAAATCTGTAAGAATCCTTTGGGACTGTCAATAGTTATCTGTCTGGTACTGCAGCAATATTAAAACAAATAGGGTCTCATTCTAGTTAACTGAACTTCATGGTTTTTGCACTGATGTAAAGCAACACAAACAGCAGACAACAGAGCCCTCTTGGCTCTAAAAAGTGCAAATTCACTTCCAGTGGATGAATGCACTTATGATCTTGTTTCTCTTAGATGGATTATGATAAACATCTTTAATATTAATACCTACCTTACATTTGCATAATTTTTTCAATTTTTCAAAGCACTTCTTTTATATCTCATTTGATGCTCATGCTAAGCCTTATGCTGGTAACAGTCTAGAACTCCTTGATGGTGTCTCTTTGAGAGCCTCACCAGAATTTCTGGTTTCTTCTGTGAGGCAATATTAACTAATTAACAATTAATAAGTTAATCACTTTGGACTATCTACTCCTGGTACTTCTACCAGGGTACTTCATGGGACAAGTACCCCATAAGAGTAGGATGGGCTCCCTTGATCAATAAGATGAACTTCAGTTATTATGGTTTGAGCACTGTATTAGTCTGTTTTCATGCTCCTGATAAAGATGTACCTGAGACTGGGTAATTTATAAAGAAAAAGAGGTTTAATGGACTCATAGTTCCACGTGGCTACGGAGGGCTCACAATCAGGGTGGAAGGCAAAAGACACATCTTACAAGGCGGCAGGCAAGACAGAGAATGAGAGCCAAACAAAAGGGATTTCCCCTTATAAAACCATCAGATCCCGTGAGACGTATTTATTACCATGAGAACAGTATGGAAGAAATCGCCCTCATGATTCAATTATCTCCCACCAAGTCCTTCCCACAACATGTGGGAATTTGGGGAGCTACAATTCAAGATGAGATTTGGGTGGGGACATATCAAAACTATATCAAGCAGTAAAACAAATGAGACCTTATTTTGCACCAAAGGTAGATGAAGCAGGACATGACAATCAGATTGATGAAATAAAGCACCTTTAATTTTATATCTCATTTTCTTCCTCATATATTTCTGATGTACTGAAATTATTCAATAAGTGCATATTGAAGGCTTGTTTTGTGCTGGGCATTCTTGAAAGTGCTGGGGTGTGGCAGGGAACCAGGCACAGTGGTCATTAACCTCAAGGAGCTTCTGGTCTATATCTAGAAGCTCTTGTCTGTTTTCAGAATCTCTCTTTTGCTGGTGTCTGGCTGTGATAGAGGACATTCAAAAGCAGCTTTAAAATGTTTCCTGCAGAAGGACAGAGCAGTAGTAATCAGTATGAGTAGAGGGGAATTGCTACTTTGACACCTGCAAAGTGAAGGATGGATGCCTTTGTTTCACATCTGTTTTCTCCATGTGAGAAACAGCCAGCTCCACTGATTGTGTACTGTTGAGGGTGCTCACTCCATTTTTCTCTCCTGGAAACATGTAATTTAATGTGAAGCATCTATTGATGGACTGCAAGTCTGAAGAATTCTCAGGATAATGTACTTGATTTTCCCCTTGAAATGCAATTCACATTTATTAAGTATCTTTTCTATATGAGGCATGGAGCAAGGTGCTTCACATACATAATCTCATTTAAGCCTCACAGTCGCCTCTGAGGTAGGTGCATCATTCGCCAGCTTTTATAGACAGGATAAAGGGGAAAAGACAAAATGGTACCCCAGGGCTCTAAAAAGTGCAAATTTACTTCCAGTGGATGAATACACTTATGATCTTGTTTCTCTTAGATGGATTATGATAAACATCTTTAATATTAATACCTGCCTTACATTTGCATAATTATTCCAGCTTTTCAAAGCACTTCTTTTATATCTCATTTGATGCTCATGCTAAGCCCTATGCTGATAACCACCTAGAAGTCCTTGGTGGTGTCTCTTTGAGAGCCTAAATCTCTGCAGAGGAACTGGCTTTTGTTGCATAGCTAAGGTTCAGGACTAAGCTAATAGAAATCTTGCTTCCAGAAATCTAATCTACATTTTCATTTGCAAGGTCTCCCTGGGATGGTGTAACCTGCTGGTTAGTGAGAACATCAGTGTTCTCATACCAGTGATTACTGTGGTTACATCTGCCCCAATATTCTCTAAAGTCCTAGATTTTAGAAATATTGGTGTCTTTACTACCTTGCCGTGTCTGGATCTTCCTGTCATGCCTGAGTTAATGATAGCCAAAGGGAAAGGAAAGAAATAAAAAGAAAGAAAGAGCCAGCTCTGTGTGCTTGTACAATGAGGTGCATTTATTCTCCAAAAAAACCAGAAACCAGCCTAAATGAAGAGGGAGGGGATGATGGCAGATGTAGCATAAAGCAGGTGCCTACTTAATTGCTGCAGCTGGTGCCAAGTGTTTGGCATATTTTTTCTCCTTATTTTCAATTATTGGCACTGTTATTCATTTACTTTTTAGCTGAAGCATCTGAGAACAGTCTAGGAAGCTTCTCTGCTCCTCTCACTTTTACAGGGAAGCAAGTAGGCACTTTTTCCTGAAAATATGGTAAATAAACACAATCCTTGAAATTTTTTCTTGTGCCCCAAAACAACTCATCGACTATAGAAAGGGAAGGGAAATTGGCTTAAATGCAACTTGATGTTTTCATTCTGCCAAAATTACTACGGGTTGAATTTTTAATTTGTTTCAAAAGATGATTCTATGTGATTTTGATTTCAGAATGGTATGTCTGAGCCCAGAGCTTCCTAAGCTGTTTTCTTTTAAAACACAGATTGTTAAATTCTCCAATTGACATGGCACATTCATTTTGCTATTTGACTTTTCTCTTTTAAGTGGTGAAGGTCAAAGTTGCAAAAATATCGGATGAAAGTCATTTCATGCCCTGTCATTCCACCAACTTTTAAGAAGAGTAAGCACTGTGCCAAAACCTTATATAGAACAATGTGCCAAAAACAATACAAGGGCCCGTAAGGAACGTAAAGATGAATAAGATGTGGTCTTTTTCTTTCAGCAGATTTAGTCCTCAAAGGAGAACAAAACGAGTACAAGGAATAACATAACAGTTTCGAGGAAGGTAACAATGATATGCTAAAAAAAAAAAATGCATCAATTACTTTTGATGGCAGATCTAACATAAAGAAAATAAAAGTGTTTCATCTTCCTCCCTTTTAAAGTAATTTTGCTTAGAGAATGCTATTCAGCCACTGTTTTTAAGGTAATATTTGAATTCTGAAGCTTTTATCTCCTTCTATTGACTCTATTCTGCAGAGAGAGAGAGAGAGAATGCACACGTGCACAGTTTTGAGCAGAAAAAATATTTTTAATTTAGAATTTTGTTTCAGACTGCATTTCAGGAAGAAGAAAAATTGTGCTCCCAGAGGGCATTGGGAGATGTGGGTTCTGGTCTTGTTTTCACCTTCAGCCACTTGCGTTTCTGGGTTCTCGAATGCTTAGCCTAGGTAATCCCAAGGTTATTTTCAGTCTTCATAGTCTGAGTGTGATGCCTCTCTCTCATCTTGTCCTGAATGAATCCAGTGGCTTTCCTATAGGTAGCAAAGGAAACTGAAGGCTTGAGGGAGTGTCTAAGGTGCCAGGAAGAGTAGAGAAGAAAGAATGATACTGGGTGAGATACTCTTGGGTTTCTTAGTTTTTTTAACTTTCTATTTAAATACCTCTTCATTTGTCTCAAGTTCAGAGCCATTCACAATTTATACTTGGTCTGATTTCTTCTCATTCCCAGTGTAGCACTGGCTTTTAAGAATGGAGAAGCATGGCCTAGCCAAAATATACATATATATGATTTACAGGCTAGTTAGAGGTTGTGCTGAGCTGTGTCTGCAAATAAGCCTTTAAGGTAAATGAATAAGTTCTAAGGAATCTCAAAAAGGAAATCAGGGAGAGTGTAGTGTGAGAGTGAGGAATGTCATTTCTCTCTGTGGTTCTTTCCTGTCTAATTTCACAGCCAGCAAGCTGGTCCAGGCCCTAATTAACCACATGCCTATAGGCTGCTGCTGATCCTCTAACAGTCTGTAGGCTTCAGACTGTTCCTGTCCACTTTACACATCATTTTCCTTCCTCAGACACTCCCTTTGCCATGGTGCTTCCATAGGCAGTGATTTATTATGGGTCCTTGTTACTTGGTACTACTCATCTCTTTTGTTTATTTACTTATTTATTTATTATGACTGCATATCTTTAAAGTATACAACATGGTGTTTTGATATACGTAGAGCTAGTGAAATGATTACTGCAGTCAAGCAAATTTACACATCCCCCACCTTGCATGGTTGCCTTTTTGTGTGTGTTTGTGGTAAGAGCCTCTAACATCTATATTAACAAATTTTTGGTATACTAAACAATATTATGAACTCTAGTCCTCATGCAGTACATTAGCTCTCTAGACTGACTCCTCCTTCCTAACCACAAGTTTCCACCCTTTGACCCCACATCTCTCCATTTTCTCCTGATCTCTGCCCCTGGTAACCACCATTCTACTCTCTGTTTCTATGTTTTGGACTTTTAAAATAGCCCGCATATAAGTGAGTTCATGCCAAATTTTTCTTTCTGTGTCCCTGAGTATGGTGTCTCTGGGTTTATACATGTCACGAATGGTGATATCGCCTTCTTTTTAAAGGCTGAATAGTACTTCATTGCATATACAGGAATTGTACTATACTTTCTTTATCCATTCGTCCATTGATGGACACTGAGATTGTTTCTATATCTTGGCTATCCTGTGAATAATGCTGCAGTGAACATGGGAGTCCAGATTTAGCACTATGAGGTGCTAATTTCATTTCCTTTGGGTATACACCCAAAAGAGGAATTGGTGGATCATATGGTAGTTTTATTTTTAAGTCTTTGAGGAACCTCCATACTGCTTTCCATAATGGTTATACAAATTTACATTCCCATCAGCAGTGTGTGAAGGTTCCCTTTTCTCTACACTCTTGCTAACACTTGTTATCTCTTGTCTTTTTGATAATAACCATTTTAACGTGTGTGAGGTGGTGACTCACAGCGGTTTTGATTTGCTTGTCTCAAATCTTTAGCACAGGGTTCAAGTTCCTTCATCCAGGAAGCATGGTATTAAAAATAGGAGACTGAGGCCAGGCGCGGTGGCTCACATCCATAATCCCAGCACTATGGGAGGCTGAGGCGGGTGGATCACGAGGTCAGGAGTTTGAGACCAGCCTGGCCGATATGGTGAAACCCCATCTCTACTAAAAATACAAAAAATTAGCTGGGCATGGTGGCGTGCGCCTGTAGTCCCAGCTGCTTGGGAAGCTGAGGCAGGAGAATTGCTTGAACCCGGGAGGTGGAGGTTGCAGTGAGCCAGGATCCCACTACTGCACTCCAGCCTGGGCGACAGAGCAAGACTCCATCTCAAAAATAAATAAATAAATAAAAATAGGAGACTGAGCTTTAGTTTTGACCTTTGCAGCTTTAAAGCTGTATGATTTTGGGCAAGTTGTTGAACTTGAACTACCCTTGCTTCGTTTTTCTATTCTGTAAAATGACTTGGGATTGAGGTCTCCAACTCTAAGTGATCTCCTGGAATTGCCAGTCGGACATGGACATCTTGGTATCACATTTCCCAGGAGTACCCAGATTCAAATATGCTGGCCCGTGGCCCCATTAGCACCTATGAGAAACGTGGCAGACCTTGGGTCCCAAGTTTTGGCTTTAAAAATGTGGTCTCCATAGCTTTCCAAGGCCATCTCCTGCTATTCTCCTAGGCTTTTTTGGCTCCAGATAAGTCAATGGCCTTAATGGCTCTGAACAAACCTAGGTGCTTGCATCCTATCTGTTCTGGCTCTGAGTCATTGCCCAGCAAGCCCTGGTCCCTTACATTTACCCCATAGCTATCACCTCTCATCATGGTAACTTCAAAAGCCATATTGTTGGCCCCAGGGGGCTTTGCTAATCTATTGATTTATTTTAAAGCTCCAAGTGTTCCCCCAAAACTACTTTTTATAATTTTTTTTTTATTTTATGTTATTTTTTTGAGGTAGGGTCTCACTCTGTCACCCAGGCTTGAGTGCACAGCTCACTGCAGCCTCAACCTTCTGGGCTCAGAAGCATCCTGAGTTGCTGGGACTACAGGCACCCACCACCACACCCGGCTAATTTTTGTATTTTTTCTAGAGATGATGTTTTTCCATGTTGCCCAGGCTGGTCTCAAACTCCTGGGCTCGGCTGGGCATGGTGGCTCACACTGGTAACCTCAGCACTTTGGGAGGCCAAGGCAGGTGGATCACCTGAGGTCAGGAGTTCGAGGCCAGCTTATCCAACATGGTAAAACCCTGTCTCTACTAAAAATACAAAAAAAAAAATTATTTGTGTGTGGTGGCAGGTGCCTGTAATCCCGGTTACTTGGGAGGTCTGAGGCAACAGAATCACCTGAACTGGGAGAGCGGAGGTTGCAGTGAGAGCTGAGACAGCCCCATTGCAAGCCTGGGCAATAAGAACGAACTTCCGTCTCAAAAAAAAAAAACTCCCAGGCTCAAGTGATCTGTCTGCTTTGGCCTCCCAAAGTACTAGGATTACAGGTATGAGCCACTGTGCCTGGCTCCAAGAGTACTTTTTTACAACACAATTCTCATCGTATGCGTGCACTCTATTATAGGCTATTTTTTTTCATTCAACATTATATTTTAGATACTTTCTCTCATTGTCCCATAATCTTATGAATTCTTGGTACTGTATTAACTTTTCACCCAATATTGGACATTAAAGTATTCAGTCTTTCATTATTATAAGTATACCAATATATATCTCCTTTTGAATTATTTTTCTAGTTGAGACTCAGATGTGTTGTTATTGTGAGATATACCTTCGTACTTTTTATGTCATGCTGTAGTTTGGCGATCCTCCTCTTGTCCCTAGCTGATGCTTAGGCTCCTCTACAGACAGCCTAAGGCTCCCCTGCCACCCTCACATTCCGCAGATGGCCTTGCCTAGGGCACTACATAACTTTGTCTCAAAGATCTCGCCTCTACAGCTATTCCCTAATTTAGCAGTTCTCAAAGTTTTGTTGCACCAGAAACACCTGAAGGGCTTGTTAAAACACTGATTGCTGGACCCTCCTCCAGAGTTTCTGATGCAGTATGTCTAGAGAGCAGGCCAGAAATGTTCATTTCTAACCAGTTCCATGGTGGTGCCCATGCAGGGACCAAAGTTGGTGAACTACTGTACTGCTGTAATTCTTTCATCTGATCACAGGGAAAACGGTTTAGATTCTCTAACTCCACCCCATGAACTATCCTCTGAACCCCTTTCCCATCTTCACTGGGACCAAGCTACCACTCCTAACCTGTTTCCTTTCAGTGGCTTCAATACCTGCACCATGAAACCCTCCCTTACTCCATCCTTCAAGCACTTTCTTATCATTGCAATCTCAATTAACCTTTCACTTTCTATCATGACCCAGCTCTAACCACTAACCCAAAAATTTTTTCTCTCACTACAGGTTTTTCTGAACTTGAACTTGTGATCTTCACCTGCTGCTTCAGCGTCTAATCCGCACATTTCCTTTTTAATTTCCAGAAATTTCCCAAGGATGCTCTATTGAAGTCATTTTGAAAGTTAAAAATGACCCCCTCTTCCCCAAAGCAATGGCCTTTCCTTATTGTGTAATAATAGCAGCCAATATTAATCGACTTGCAATTGCATTCCAGGCATTGTGCTAAACATTATGTAGATAGAAACAGAAGTATCTCATGTGAAGAGTATTCTTATGTCCATCTTATGGTAGATATTATTTTACAGATGGAAAAAACTAGGTTCAGAGAAGTGAAATAATTTGCCCAACAGACCAAGTGAAGGAGCCAGGATTGGACTCAGCTATGCTTCCACATCCCATGTGTTTAAACACTTCCAGAATAAGCACAGACTCCCTGGGCACCTATTAAACTGCCAATTCCAGGCTCCAGTGCCAGAGGCTCTGACCCAGGTGCACCCAGCGCCTAGGTATCTGAATTATTAATAGTCCCCCTAATGATTCTGATATGTGTGATCCCAGAACCACACACATTTTGAGTAATGGGCCCTCTGTATTGACATAATTGGCCACTTCCTCTCCTTAAAGACTTCCCTCGTTGCTATGATACAGCAATTTTTTTTTTGGTCCCTTGGGCTCTCTGATTCTGTTGTTCTCCTTCTCATTCTCTCTCTCCTGCCCATATCACTGCCCCCAGAGTCTGTGCTCTGCCTGCTCCTCCCTCTGCTGTCTGTCCCAGGAAGCCCATCCCCTCGCCGTGCTCCAACTCAGGCAGATGGTCCCCAACCTTGTCCTTCTACTGCCAACTTCCTGGCAAACGCCATGGAGCAGCATGAAATAATTTTGGAACAGCGAAGAGCTACAGCCAAGGCCCTGGACAAAACTGTGAGGCAGGTGACATTGATCCTAGTGCCCCATCACCCCACTGTGCCCTTGATCTTTCCTCTTGCTCATAAGATCTCTGTGCCTTGCAGTTTTCTAATCAAATCAGTTCAGCAAAAGAGCTGATCATTTTACACTCTCACTCTAATGTGTTAACCCCCCAGTCATTTGCATTTTTAAAGCCTTTTGTCTCTCTTTGCGGGTTCAACTGTTGTTCAGTGTTGAAGACTTTTCAGGCTTCACTTACCAGATAGGGGGAATTTAGAGGGAAACCGGGACTGAGGAAGAAGGAGGAAAGTGAGCAGGTTTGGAAGGGGACCCTTTCTTCTCCTTGAAATGTTTTGAAGTTTAGAGCCAAAAGCAGAGAATAACACTGCTGGGAGGGCAGAACTTGGCCTCTCTTGCCTCCCGCACATCCCTATACCCTAAGCAGGAGCAAGCTATACCTGGGTTGCTGCAGACCTGTCCCTAGAGGCACAGAGGATGAGGACAGACTGGAGAGCTGGCAGCTCAGCCAGCTTCCTGCCACCCTACACTCGGAGTGGCTGACCTCTTCCTCTTTCAAGTCTCAGCTTAAATGTTCTCTCTTCCAAGCAGCCAGTCCTGACCACCGTGCTTACGGGGGTCCTTCTTGGTGATTCTCTGTGTTTGGTAGTTGTTTTACTTCATTTCATTGATCACCATTTGTTATTATTTTATTTACTGGTTCTTCCTGTCTCCATTTGTAGAGTAAGGCTAAAGAGGGCAGAGACCATGTCTCCGTGTTCCCTCTGTGCTGGTAGCACAATGCCAGTTCATAGTAGATACTGAGTATTTGTAGTAGGAATGGCTGGCTAGTTAGACCTCCACCACCAGGCACTTAAGAAATAGTTCTTGAGCTTAACTCAACTGCCCCAGTAACTATCCTGGTGCTGAAAGACTTGAGGCAATCAGAGAGCATCATGTTCACTCCACTGCTGGGAAGAGATGAGGAATGAGGAGGTGGCATCAAGAAAAGTTAGGCGGCTGGGTGCGGTGTCTCATGCCTGTAATCCCAGCACTTTGGGACACCGAGGCAGGCGGATCACCGGATGTCAGGAGTTCCAGCCTGGTCAACATGGTGAAACCGCGTCTCTACCAAAAATACAAAAATTAGCTGGACATGGTGGCAGGTGCCTGTAATCCCAGCTACTCGGGAGGCGGAGGCAGGAGAATCACTTGAACCCAGGAGGTGGAGGTGGCAGTGAGCTGAGATCGTGCCACTGTACACCAGCCTGGGTGACAAGAGCGAAATTCCAGCTCAGAAAAAAAGAAGTTAGGAAAGACTTTGAAGTCAGCAAAAAGATAACTGGGTATCCTGTCTGGAACTCTGTTGAGTTTACATTTTTATATCTTTAAACTATTTTACAACTTTGTAAATTGTAGAAAATTGACAGTAATATAAATGATTCTTGCCCATAGAGATGCAAATGAATTTTTTCTAGTGGAGGTGCAATTGATAATTGCCCTGTGGATATTGACCAGCTTTGAATCTATTTGTACATTCATTTTCTTTTCCTGATTGCCTATATACATGTGTGCTTGAATTCTCCTTTGAACTGGTTGTAACATCTTACCAGTTTCCTCATTAATTAGTAAAATACAATTTCTGACCCAGGTTAATTTTATATTTACACACAAGTAACAGTTTTAGCTTTTTAAAAATTATCTGGTTTTGGAGGGGTGTGGTGAATCACACCTGTAATTCCAGCACTCTGGGAGGCTGAAGTGGAAGCGTTGTTTGAGCCCAGAAGTTCAAGGCCAGCCTGGACAAACTAGGGAGACCTCGTCTCTACAAAAAAATTAAAAATTATCCATGTGCAGTGCTTCATGCCTGTAATCTCAGCTACTCAGGAGGTTGAGGTGGGAGGATCACTTGAGTCCGGGAGCTAGAGGCTGCAATGAGCCATGATTATGTCACTGCACTCCAGGCTGGGTGCCAGAGTGAGACCCAGTCTGAAGAAAACATTATCTTTTATAATAGGACTTTATAAAAATCAAGAACTTTTGCACATCAAAGTTATTATCAAGAACATTTTTAAAAACCTACAAAATGGAATAAAATATTTGCAAATTATATATAGAATATATATATATATATCTAGAAATGTAAATGTTATGATTTAAATGTATGTGGCTTTCCAAAATTCATACATTGAATCCTAGTCACCAAGGTAATGGTATCAGAAGATGGGTCTGTAACTGAGTACACCCATTCTTCTAAGAGATAGTTTAATTATTTTTCTCTCTTTCTTCTTCTCTCTTTTCTCCTTTCCCCCACTTCCTTTGCTCTGTCACCCAGGCTGGAGTGCACTGGCACAATCTTGATTCACTACAACCTCTGCCTCTCAGGTTCAAGCCATTCCCTTGCCTCAGCCTCCTGAGTAGCTGGGGCTACAGGCATGCGCCACCACACTCAGCTAATTTTTGTATTTTTGGTAAACATGGGGTTTTTCCACATTGGTTAGGCTGATCTCAAAACACCTGACCTCAGGTGATCTGCCCACTTCAGCCTCCCAAAGTGCTGGGATTACAAGCATGAGCCACTGTGCTGGGTCCCTAGCTAGCTCTTTAGAAGTGCAATTATAGGCTGGGCGAGGTGGCTCACACCTGTAATCCCAGCACTTTGGGAGGCCAAGGCGGGTGGATTACGAGGTCAGGACATTGAGACCATCCTGGCTAACACAGTGAACCCCTGTCTCTACTAAAATTGCATAAACAAAACATAGCTGGGCATGGTGGCAGGTGCCTGTAGTCCCAGCTACTTGGGAGGCTTAGGCAGGAGAATCGCTTGAACCTAGGAGGCGGAGGTTACAATGAACCGAGATCGCACTATTGCACTCCAGGATGGGTGACAGCACGAGACTTCGACTCAAAAAAAAAAAAAAAAAAAAAAAAAGAAACGCAATTATAGCCTTTTACCTCCTTTTCATCAGACACTTCCTACAAGGCCAGTTCATCTAATTATTTGCTTAGAAGCTCCAATGTGGAGCTCCTACCACCAGCATGTTGCCTTGATAGATAACAGTCAGTTTACAACCCAAAGGATACCCTTTTGAGTTTTTGACCACTTTTACAACCTATTTCTGCCCATGAAGATGCCAACTCGACTGTCCTATTAATAAGCCAATGAAGGGAGTCTGTGAAACCCCCACTTGGTCACTTCTGCCCTGCTAGGCATCCCCTTTAGAAGCACTTGCTTTTTGCTCCAAAAGGGAAGCAGTACTGTTTAGGTGGGAAGTCTGCATTTCTTCTCCTAAGCTAGCTTTGGAAGAAAAAGTCACTTTCTTTATGCCAGACCCTGCTTTTGTTAATTGCACTCTGCAAGCAGCAAGCTACTGAAACCGTGTTTCGGTTACAGGTCTATGGGAGGTGATTCTATCATGGGCACTTCACCCTTATAAATGGAATAGTTCCCTTATATCTCATTCAGATATAAAAGAAGCTTCAGAGAGTTGCCTCCTGTTTCTCATAATGTTGACCTGAAAGCCACCTAGATTTTAAAGGATGCCTTGGAGAGCTCCAGGACCCCGGCAGAGAATGGCCCCAGGAGTGAGGCTGACACAGAGAGTGCCATGCCTAGAGGAACCATGAAAGGAGGGCTGTCCAGAAGACCCCAGACCTGTAGAAACTACCAGTGTGAGGTTCCAGTCGAGGGGAGCCACCAACATGTGACATGAGAGCTGCTGCGTGGGTTGTGCCTAGCAAAGCCATGGAACTGGGGCTTCCCTGGGCCTTGAGGACAAACCCTACCCCAGTGTGCCTGGAAGATGGAACATGGAGTCAAAGAAGAGTGTTCTCAAGCCTTAAGATTTTTTTTTTTTTGAGTTAGAGTCTCGCTCTGTTGCCCAGGCTGGAGTGCAGTGGCTCAATCTCAGCTCACTGCAACCTCCACCTCCCAGGTTCAAATGATTCTCCTGCCTCAGCCTCCCGAGTAGCTGGGATTACAGGCACGTGCCACCAAGCCCAGCTAATTTTTGTATTTTTAGTAGAGACGGGGTTTCTCTATATTGATCCAGCTGATCTTGAACCCCTGACCTTGTGATCTGCTCATCTCAGCCTCCCAAAGTCCTGGGATTACAGGTGTGAGCCACGGCACCCAGCCAAACCTTAAGATTTAATGTTGTTTGCCTTGTTGGGCTTTGGACTTGAAACTTGTTAACCCCTTTATTCTTTTTTATTTTTCTCTTTTGGATTGGGAACGTCTATCCTATGCCTGTCTCACCATAATATTTTGAAAACAAATGCCTTGTTTGCTGGAGGGGGCTTTGTCTCAGGATGAATTGTACCTTGAGTCTTACTCAGATCTGATTTAGATGATTTTTTAGATGAGACTTTAGACTTCAGACTTTTGAGGTGATGCTAGAATGAGTTAAGACTTTGGGGGCTATTGGGATGAAATGAATGTATTTTGTATGTGAAAAGGACATGAATTTTGGTGGGCTAGGGGTGGAATGCTCTGATTTGAATGTATGTGTGTCCCTCTAAAATTCATATGTTGAAACTTAATGAATAAAATGATGACATTAAAAGGTGGGGCCTCTGGCAGCTGACTAGCTCATGAGAGCCCCGCCCTCATGAATGAGATAATGCTCTATAAAGGAGGCTTCAGAGAGCTGCCTCCTGCTTCTGCTCTTCTCCCACTTGAGGATGCAGCCAGGTGTCACTTTGGAAGCAAAGAGCAAGTCCTTATCAGACACTGACTGTGCTGGCCCCTTGATCTTGGACTTTGCAGCCTTCAGAATTGTGAGAAATAAGTTTCTATTCCTTATAAATTACCTAGTCTGTGGTACCTTGTTATAGCAGGAAGAGACTAAGACAGTCAAGAACTAAAACTCAACAACAAAGCAAGGAACCCAATTAAAAAATGGGCAAAGGACTTGAATAGTCATTTATCCAAAGAAGATATACAAATGGCCAGTGAGCACATGAAAAGATTCTTGTTAGCTGTTAGGGAAATGCAAATCAAAACTATAGTGAGACACTACTTTGCAACTACTGTGATAGCCACAATAATAATTTTTAAAAGGAAAATAATAAGTGTTAGTAAGGATGTAGAGAATGTGGGAATGTAAAATGGTGCAGCTTCTGTGGAAAAGAGTCTGGTGGTTTCTCAAAAGGTTAAACCTAGAACTCCCATATGACCCAGCAATTCTACACCTAGGTATCTATGCAAAAGAAAGCAGAGGCTTGAACAGATACGTGGTACACCAATGTTTGCAGCAGCATTGTTCACAATAGCCAAAAGGTAGAAACAACCCAAGTGATATGGTTTGGATCTGTTTCCCTACCCAAATCTCACATTGAAAATGTAACCCCCACTGCTGGAGGTGGGGCCTGGTGGGAGGTGATTGGCTCATGCGGGCAATTTCTAATGGTTTAGCACCATCCCCCAGTGCTGTTCTCATGAGATTTGGTTGTTTGAAAGTGTGTAGCACTCCTCTAGTTCCTCCTGCTCCCACCATGTGAGACACCCTGCTCCTACTTTGCCTTTCACCATGATTGTAGGTTTCCTGAGGCCTCCGTAGAAGCCAAGCTGATGGTTAGCATCATGTTTCCTGTACAGCCTGTGAAACCGTGAGCCAATTAAATTTCTGTTCTTTATAAATTATTCAGTCTCAGGTATTTCTTTATAGCAATGTGAGAACAGACTAATACACCAAGTGTTAGTCAACAGATGAATTGGATAAACAAAATGCAGTATGTATAGGCCAGGCACTGTGGCTTATGCTGGTAATCCCAGCACTTTGTGAGGCTGGGGCGAGAGGATTGCTTGAGTCCAGGAGCTCAAGGTTGCAGTGAGCTGTGATGATGCCATTGCACCCCAGTCTGGGCAAATGAATGAGATTTTGTCTCAAAAAAAAAGTAGTGTATTCATATAGTGGAATATTATTCAGCCATTATAAGGAATATATACTGCACTGATACATACTGCAATATGGATGGACTTTGAAAACATATGCTTGGTGAAATAAGTGAAGCACAGAAGGACAAATATTGTGTGATTCCACTTATGTGAGGTTCCTAAAATAGGCAAATTCATTCAGACAGGAAGTAGAATAGAGGTTATCAGGACTGGTGGAAGGTAGAATGAGGAGTTAAGTTTAATGGGTCCAGAGATTTTTTGTGGGGGATGATGAAAAAGTTTTGGATATAGATAGTGGTGATAGTAACACAACATCGTGAATATAATTAATGCCACTGAATTGTCCATTTACAAATTATTTAAATGACAAATTTTATATTATATATATTTTACCATAATTTTAAAAACCATCTTTTAATGTGGAGAGAAACCATGGCCAGAATGTGCTCCCGATGGCACCATGATTGAGGAGCTGAAAGTCTTGCAGCCTAGTTCATATTTCAGCTCACTTACTAGCTGTGTGACCATGGACAAGGTAGAGTTGACTGAGTTGGGGCATCGGTGACTCAAAAGGAGGAGACAAAGGGGATTTGTAGGTTTCTGGCTTGAGCACCAGGGTGGGCTGTGATGAGGAAAGACAGGCAGAGGAAGTGTTACTGAACCAAACTTGGGTCCACCTGGCCAGTGCAGCAAAGCCAAAAACGGACACTGAGATTTGCAGCCAGAGAAAGAAAGACATTTATTGCAGGACACCAAGCAAGGAGAACTGGGCAGCTAATGGTTAGGACCTGAGCTCCTAGATGACTTACAAGCAAGGGTTTTTACAGGCAAGGGTACATTTCAGGAAAGTAGTTGTAGGCAAAATCATAAATACCCAGAACTTACACATTTGTTTGGTCCAAAAAGTGTGATATCTTGAAGCAGGAGCTTACCAGTCATAGGTGGATTCAGAGATTCCTTGACTTGCAATTGGTAAAGAAGCAAGGCTTTACCTAAAAACTTGGGGTCAGCAGAAAGGAATGTTAAGTTTTGGCCTGTAGGTGTGACTCTTGCCAGGTCCCTGAGGAAGATTAGAACTGAGAATGACAGTCAGAGTGCAGTCCTCAGTTTCCCCTTATCCAAGATCTACAGGAGTGGAGTCAGCATTTTCTATCTGGTGGGGCTCCAGGTTTCTGAAAAACAATTCAAGAACATATGTTAAGGTGCTATCTTTAGTTTCTATAGGGAATGAAACGTTTTGTGACTCTGGCTTACTTGGATGGCGATTAAGTTATTATTACCTTCTTGCTTTGTGGGTGATTCATTTACTTCTCTAATTGCTGTTTGAAAGGTGCCCGGAATCTCCCTGGAAGGGACTCAGAATTTTTCCTTTATCTCTATGCTGTGGTTTGGGGCCTAGTCTTGCAGCCTAGTTCACATTTCAGCTCAGTTACTAGCTGTGTGACCACGGATAAGGTAGAGGTGACTGAGTTGGGGCATCAGTTCCAAGTGATGTCAGGCCCCTAAGAGAGATCCCTGCTTGGTCTCAGAAGTGGGGTTAGTTTGGAGCAGGAGGTAAGAGTTCAGTTTTTGTCACATTAACCTGGAGATAGCCATGAGGAGATGTTAAGCGAGGAGGTGACTATGGGAGTCTGGAGCTCAGCAAAGAGGTCTGGCCTCTAGGAATTAATATAAACTGGGACACATTGGCATGCAGATGGCCCTTTGAGCCATGGAAATGGCTGACAGCGTAAGATAGAGAAGAACACCCAACCCCAGCCCCACAGAACAGCAGGGGCCTGAGAAAGCTTCTCTGAAGAAGAGAACTGAGTGCGGGGTCACGGAGATGGAGAGAGACTAGTGGCCTTACTCTTGCTTCTAGCAACTCCCTGTCCAGTAACCTAGGGTCAATTCAGCTGCTACTTAATTTTTGTCATGTAAGAGGGCAGCACCCAATACATAATGGTTCTGGTCATACACAGAATGTTTTCAACAGCGACAGCATGCTTATTTTCAGAAATTTTGCTAAATAAGATAGGATGCATAAGGACACTGCCAAGTAAAAAGCAAATCTGCACTTACTGTGGACGACCTTTTATTCAAAAAGATTACTGCAGGAGAGAAAGGGGCTGTTGCGGTAGGGGAAGCGTACTGTGCAATGGGAAAACACTGAGAAAGTAAGGTCTATATGCGTCTCAAGAGTTAGAGCAGAGAAAAGTAACCCAGGCTAAAAACAGCAGGATGTGGGGAAATGGAATGAAAGAGTGGCTTGATGGGATGGTAGGCCAGACAATGTCTTACTCTGAGGCCAGTTTGTTCTCAGAACTGGCTGGGTGGGTGGGCCAAAGTGCAGGGGCTTAGAGGAAGGAGAGAAACTGAACCAAAGTTTAGTTAACAAGAATTTTGTTCAGTTACTCAGTGGGGACAAGCAGTTTGGCTCATCATTTACCAGGTAAGGCATGGGAATTTGTTGGGTCTTTGTCTAGCTTTGCCATGGGTTAACAACGGGGCATCTGTGCATCTTATCTAAGTCATATGAGAAAGAGTCGCTCTACTGCAGAGCAGATGAGTCCCAAAACTGGGGCTTAGCAGGGAAGGGTTCTTGGCTTCACCCAGGAAAGAATTCAAGGGCAAGCTGGTGGTGTTAGACAGCAACTTTTACTGACGCAGCAGGCAGTGTACAGCAGCAGCAGAGGTACCAATGGCATTGTGCCCAGAGCAGCAGCTCAAAGGCAAGTCTGCAGTCATATTTATACCCACTTTTAATTACATGCAAATTAAGGGGCAGATTATGCAGACATTTTTAGAAAAAGGGTGGTAGTTTCCAGGTCATCGAGTTGTAACCGAAAGGGGCTGTAACTTCAGGGTATTGCCATGGCAATGGTAAACTGACATGGCACACAGGTGGGTGTGTCTTATGGAGAGGTGCTTCTGCTCTGTCCCTGTTTTAGCTAGTCCTCGGTTTGGTCCAGTGTCCAAGCACCACCTCCAGAGTTGAGTCCTACCTCCTACCTCAGTTCTTTACGGTAAGCTGTTTTCTAGAACATACAAAAAAAAAGTCAGGGGGTGAGGGCAGGAAGGGTTTACTTTACCCTTCACTGTCTTCCAGGAGCAAAGTGCTTCAGTGAAATTCAATATTGCCAATGTGCTCTGGGATGTGAATTCCATCCCTCCAGTCTGGGTGACACCTTCGTCTTCTCAACCAGCATTGATATTCCTGCCCAGGAACTTAAGAACTGCCTCTTGCTGTGGTCCAGGTCTCGAGCCTGCTTTCCTGGGAGTTTAAGACTTTTGACTCTTCCCTTGAAGGCATCCCCATGCCTCCATGCCTGACTTACCAGCAGCCTGTCTAACCCCCAAGAAATGTATCCAAGACAGCATCATAACCTCTGCTTCCAAACTGCTACCACTAAAGACACAGTCCTGAGAGAAATGGAGCAACACCTTGGAAATTTGTAACCTATGGACTGAATCCAGCTCACAGAAGTGTTTTTCCCACAGGGTGTTTTGCTTTGATTTTTAAACTTGAATTAGATGCCTATATAAAAAATCAGGATAGTGAATCTAAAAATCCAGATTTCTAACTTCCCCTGAAAAGTAGATTGCTCCAGCAGTTCTGGCTTGTGTTTCTATTGTATGCTGCTACGCTATTTAACAAAAGTCCTGACAATAAAATTTGTTATTGAAAAAATTCTATTTATGAATACAAGTATTACTTTGAGTGCTGTTACTTTTACACAGCCTAAGTGAGGAGGAGTATAAATTCTATCTCCTAATCACTACTGTTCCCCTGAATCTATTCAGTCATTTATATTTTCTGTGGGTGTTTTAAGTATTTCTATTTCCTGCCACCAATTGTCACTTTCAGTACTAGGACAACTAGTCAGAGATTTTACTTTCAGATAATTTGTTAATCAAGGCATCATTTAGAAAAATTACTTACTATTTATTTCAAATTGCCTGACTACACAATAATGATGACATGTATCCTGAAATAGATGACCTACTTCACTGGACATCTTACTTGATCATATCAGCACACTCTCCGCATGGTCAACTTAGTGTACATAAATTGTGAAATCATGTGATATGGTCAACTCCTACTTGGAGCTTGCTTATACCTGTTATAGAGAGAGGAGCTATTGGGCATCACTAGTGAGTTCAGGAGGCCTGAAAGGAAGTCTGATATCTCCCTCTCCTTTGGATACAAAGGCAACACAATTTGAAGCCCAGAGTTAAACTGTGGTTTCAGCATTCTGAACACAAGTATAAAGTCCTCCATCTCTGAAGCCTTTCCTTGCCCTCTCTTAGGATTAGGGGCTGCTCCCTAGTGCCCCCATAGCTTTCTGGGGCTATTCCTATTACTGTCCACCCCATTGTACTATAATTACTTGTTTCTGTGTCTGTGTCCTACCTAGAGGTGAGTCTTGAACACGGGAATGCTGTCTTTCCCATGATTATAGCCCCAGGCCTAGCGAGTTCTTGAAGAATGATCGGGAGACAGAGCATGCATCAACCTTGATTATGACAGTAGGTCTCCCCACTTTGCGTTTTCCTAAGTGAGGCATGAAATCTTCGTACCTGCAGATATTATATGACAGAAAATAAGAGCATCAGTTTCCTGGTGATGTTTAGCTTTCCTGGTTTCTGCCTCTCATCTCATCTGACCCGGTAAGTGTCTCCCTATCTCTTAATCACAAGGCTCCTTATCCACAACTGTCTCAGAGAGAGGTTTACCAGACATCCTGTCTCTGTTCTCATCTCCTGGGAGCAGGCTTAGAAATGACAATCAATTCATTTGGCTAATTGGTGTACTGCTGTCTCTCCACTTTTGCTTCCCAATGTCCATTCCAGGCCCAGGATTTGGGCAGTGCAACCTCTCTGGCAGCCTCCTCCAGGCATTTCCACAAGCAAGGGCTTGACCTTTGGCCAGCTTGCAGAAGATAGCTATTGGGCTGTGTCTCTATTCAAGGATGGATCTTTACTATACAGGTTGTGGGGCTACGTTCTTCCAGATCTGAGCTTATAAATGTACAGGAAGTACAGGCTGACCTTGCCAAATGTTCAAGGCCCTGGCACTTTCAGTCTTTTGTATGCTGACTAGAGTCTTTCTCAGCATTTACAGAGCTCCCTCGGGCCTCCGTCTCAATGCCTACAGGAAATTTGTCCTTGAGTATGTAAGCATTTATGTGGCATAATTTCCAAGACCCCAGAAAATTCTACCTACCCATTTCCTAATCTGTTTTTCATGCCTGAAGTTGCTAAAATCACCAAAATTTCCATTTACCAAAGTTTTAAAAACCTCTAGGAGCAATTAAATTTTTTTAATGTAAATTTTTTATTGACGATAACACTCACACATAAAAGTGCACAAATTATGATTGTGAATGAATCACTCATGTAACCAACACTAGGACCAGAAACAGAACTTTGCCATGTCCCCGAAAACCACCCCTTCTTCCTTGTATCCCTTTGTAGTCACTTCCCCTCCCCTCATCAGGGAAACCGCTATCCTAACTTGGAACAAGATAGATTACTTTTGTTTGTTTGTTTGTTTGAATTGACATATACAATTATGAGTATTTACCCTGTTCAACATATTATTTTGAAGTACATACACAATGTGGAATGACTAAATCTAGCTAACTAATATATACATTACCTCACATAGTTGTCATTTTGTTTATTTGGTTTTGTCCTTTATATAAAAGGGATTTTGTTGTATGTACTCTTTTGCATATGTAATGCTTCTTTTGCTCAGCTCAATACTCGTGAGATTCATCCATGCTGCTGCACATAGTTGTAGTTTGTTGATTTTTGTTGCTGCATAGCATTCCACTACGCAGATAAACCAGCATGTACTTAACTATTCTAATGCCGATAGACATTTGGGTTGTTTCTGGGTTTTTATATACAAATAGAGCTCTTATGAACATTCTTGTTCAGGTCTTTTAGTGAATGCATGTACACATCTCTGTTGGAAATACATTGAGGAGTGAAACTGATGAAACATAGGATAGGCACGTTCATCGTTAGTAGGTACAAGGTACTATTAAACATCTTTTCCAAAGTAGCTGTACAAATTTACACTTCCATCACCAGCATATTAGAGTCGCAATCATGCCACATCTCCAACACCAGATCTGTCTTTTCCACTTAGCCATTCTGATCGGTGTGTAGTGGTAGTGGTATGCTTAATTTACATTTATCCGATAACTAGTAAAGATGAGCACTTTGTTTTATGTGCCTTGGTCATTTGGATACCTTTTGTGTGTCTATTTTTGGGTCACATCTTTTGAGAATTTTTCTATTAGGTTTCTGTCTTTTATGTAATAATTTTTTTTCTTTGAGACCAAGTCTCACTCTGTCACCCAGGCTGCAGTCCAGTGGCACAGTCTTGGCTCACTACAAGCTCCACCTCCCATGTTCAAGGGATTCTCAGGCCTCAGCCTCCTTGGTAGCTGGGGTTACAGGTGCATGCCACCATGCCCAGCTAATTTTTGTATTTTTAGTAGAGACAGGGTTTCATCATGTTGGCCAGGGTGGTCTCAACTCAAACTCCTGACCTCAAATGATCCACCTGCCTCGGCCTCCCAAAGTGCTAGGATTACAGGTGTTGAGCCACTGCACCTCCTGGGATGTCTTTTATGTAATGATTTTTAAAGATTTTTATATATTCTGATAATTTGTTGGATATACATATTGTAGATATTTTCTTCCACCCTCTGTCTTAACTTTTCATTTTCTTAACAAAGTATTTTAAGTGAACAGAAGTTCTTTATTTTGTTTTCCTTATGGTTAGCTCCCTGTGTGTCCTATTTAAGAAAATTTTTCTTACTCTAAGCAAGTTATCATATCATGAAGATATTTTCATATGTTTTCTTTTTGAAATTGACTTTTGTATACAGTGTGAGGTAGGAATCAATACTTTTTTACCATTTTATTCTGTTGACTCAGGTCTATTTATTGAAAAGGCCATACTTAACCCTACATCATTAATCATAGGACTATATATATGTTTTACATATACATATATATGGGTCTATTTTTGGACTGTATTTGAGAAGCAGTGAATTGTTAAACTTTTTATGAAAGAATACCTGTAATTCTTTTTAAATTTCATCAACCCTGTATGAGATAGGAACTATTATTATCCCTGTTTATAGATGAGAAAATCAAACAAGTTGCCCAAGTTCTCCTAGCTAGTACATAGCAGAATGCAGGTCTAGTTGACTTTAAAGTAGGGTCTTTACTGTTTCCCAGAGCAGCCTTTGAGGGAGAAAGGAACAATAACATTTTGGGGGGTTGGTGGGGGAGAAGTGATGGACAGGAGTAAGGACCTATAAAAAGATAAACAGGTGAAGAATGAAGAGGTAGAGTATGCTAAGAATGAAGTCTGCAAGCATCACACTTTTGCTTGGAAGAGGTATTTCCATCATTTGTGTGTTTTGTTGCAGTGTCAATCCCCATTTGAAGCCAACTTATTTCCCCAAGACAGTGTCATTTTTTGGTCACCCCCTCCATTTTCATCAGGCCACCTATGATATTTCAGTGTCTTCAATTTTGGAGGCATCTTTCACTTCTGTATCCTTTGTGCCCTATGCCCAATGACTTATATCTTCTACCATTTATTTTTTTCAACTTGCTCTTGAATGAAATTCTCTGTTTCCATTCCAGCACTTCCTGCACTCTGAAGTCTGAAAAAAACCTCTGCACTTCTTCTGCCTCCAGCCATTTCTGCCTTTCTGCATTTCATATATTATTAAAACAATATCTATAGTGCCTCCTCTTTAAAACAGTAGAGAATATTTAAGTCTTACCATGTGCCAGGCACTAGCTTAAACATTTTAAATAAGAATCTAATTGATTCTTACAAGAATACTGTGAAGTAGTCACTGTCATTATTCCCATTTTACAGAAGACAATGAAAACTTGAAGAATATTAAGTGATGCTCAAAGCCACAGAGCTGATAGATGGCAAAGCCAGGATTTATATATAAATTTGATTTCAGATATCTACCAGTCCAAACCACCACTGTGTTCTTTACACACTTCTCTAGCTCTAGACTAATCTCTTTACCTTGCATTTAAGGATGCCCCAAATCTGGCTCTAATCTCTCTTTCTGATCTTTCTTTCACTAATCCTTTTCAAAAATTCTTTCCCAGCTCAAATGATCTACTCAAATTCCCCTAAGTAACCTGTGGATATTTCCACCTTTAATCCTTTATCAAAACTCCCTTCCCTTGACTGCCTCCTCCTCTCCTCTCCTCTCAAGATTTACATTTAAGTCATAGCTTAAGTCCCACTTCTTCTACAAAGCCTCTCCCGACTCATACTAATCCCTCTGTCTCAATTTATCTGGTACCTTTCCTCCATAAAAATAGTTCCTAATTTTTTTAAGTATCAAAACCCACCATGGGCCTTCTTGAAAGGCAATATGTATGGTGGTCAATAGTGTGAGCTTTGGGCTGAGTGCTGTGGCTCACATCTGTAAGCCCAGCACTTTGGAAGGCCAAGGTAGGAGAATGGCTTGAGCGCAGTAGTTTGAGACCAGCCTGGGAAACATAGTGAGACCCTGTCTCTACAATTTTTTTTTTTAAATAGTGGGGTGTGGTGGCACCAGCCTATGGTCCAGCTACTCAGTCAGCTGAGGTGGGAAGATTGCTTGAGCCATGGGAGTTGAGGCTGCAGTGAGCCATGATTGTGCCACTGCATTCTGGCCTGGGCAACAGAGAGATACACACTCTCTCTCTCTATATATATATACATACACACATATATACACTTATATATTTATATATATACACACACATGTATACATATATAGTGTGTATATAGATATACACACACATATATATATAGTATTAGTCAGTTCTCGCATTGCTATAAAGAATCACCAGAGACTAGGTAATTTGTAAAGAAAAGAGGTTTAATTGACTCACAGTTCTACAGGCTGCACAAGAAGCATGGCTGGGGAGGCTTGAGGAAAGTTACAACCATGGCAGAAGGTGAAGAGGGAGCAGACATGTCTTACACAGCAGGAGTAGGAGAAAGAGAGTGAACGGAGAGTGCTACACACTTTTTAACAACCAGATTTCTTGAGAACTCTATCACAAGACAGCACTAGGGGGAATGATGCTAAATCATTAGAAACCACCCCCATGATCCAATCACCTCCCGTCAGGCCCCACCTCCAACATTGGGGATTACAATTCAACATAAAATTTTGGTGGGGACACAGAATCAAACCCTATCATATATATGGTGTGATATTTGTGCCCCCATTTGCTTACTCATGACTCTGGAAGTGTTATATACTTTTTAAAAAACCTGTTTTCTTATTTGTAAAATGGAGATAATAATAGTACCTACTTCATTTGTTCAATAAATATTCTGAACAACTATCATGTGTCTGGCACTGTGCTGAGCACTGGGGATTCAACACTGAAAAAGAGAGGCATGCTTCCTGCCATTGCAGAGCTTGCATCTCAGGGAGGGAAACAGGGCTAAATTATTTCTGTGTATGTAGCTAAGTGCAATGGAAAGTATTTGCTTACCACAGAGAAGTGTCAACATCATATAAAAAAACACGTTCAATGGTATAGATTGGTATATTTGGTATATAATGGTGTATATTTTTGGAAAATACAGTATTCTCAAAGACATACAGTATTAGTAAAATACACATTCAGACAGGTGCAGTGGCTCACACCTGTAATCCCAGCACTTTGGGAGGCTGAGGTGGGTGAATCACTTGAGATAAGGAGTTTGAGACTAGCCTGGCCAACATGATAAAACCCTTTCTCTACTAAAAATACAAAAATTAGCCAGGCATAGTGGCTCACAGCTATAGTCCCAGCTACTGGGGAGGCTGAAGCAGGAGAATGGCTTGAACTCTGGAGGCGGAGGTTGCAGTGGCTTGAACCCGGGAGGTGGAGGTTAAGCTAAGATGGTGCCACTACACTCCAGCCTGGGTGATGGAGTGAGACCCTGTCTCAAAAGGAAAGAAAGAGAGAAAGAGAGAGAGAGGAAGAAAGAAAAAAGAAAGAAAGAAAAGAAAAGAAAAAGGAAAGGAAAGGAAATAAAAGGAAAGCACATTTGCTGGGTGTGGTGGTTCACGTCTGTAATTCCAACACTTTGGGAGGCCACGGTGGATGGATCACCTGAAGTCAGGAGTTCTAGACCAGCCTGACCAATATGGTGAAACCTCATCTCTATTAAAAAAAAATACAAAAATTAGCCAGGCGTGGTATGCACCTGTAGTCCTAGCTACTCAGGAGGCTGAGACAGTAGAGTTCCTTGAACCCAGGAGGTAGAGGTTGCAGCGAGCCAAGATCTCACCACTACATTCCAGCCCAGGTGACAAAGAATGCACATTCATAGTTTATATTAGAATTATTACTTGGTATTATCACCACCACCATCGCTCAACTTCCCACATCCTCGCCACATACCTAACATAGTATTTTGTTGCTTTGAGTTACACAGCATTAGTGCACATTTAAATTTTCATATCCATTGAAATAACATATTTCACAAATTAGGAACAACAGGTTCATGCATTTACTAGACACTTGCCATGTGATAGAATATATTGTTGTAGTTATTCCATATATTGTCTTTCTTACTAGTCAACCTTGAAGGGTAAGGAGTTGCTGTTACCTATAACCCTGATGCCTAGGACAGTGTCCTGCCCAGAGTAGGCACTTAATAAATATTTGTGTTTTTTATTGTTGTTGAGCTGTAATTGTTAACTTGAGATTTCCTAAGCAGGTAAAAATTTTCTATCCTGTATTATTTTTAGTTCAGATCATGCAATCTATGCCTAGTATATATTTTCTATTTACTCTTTTTCAGAACTGCTGTCTGAAAGTAAAAAATGGAAATCTTTGCCTGAATGGACTGGTAGCAACAGATCTGAAATTCTTAGAAATGTTGGAACCAGAAGCTACTTCCCACACAATCCATGAAGAGGGGGAGAGAGAGAGAAGAGAGAGAGAAAGAGAGAGAGAGAAACTGGGTCTTATAGAGAGATTGAGACAAGTACTACCCAGTTCTTGACCCTTGCCAGGTTTGTGGCTTTAGGTTCTGTGTCTGTCTTCCTCATGTGTAAAATGAGGCTAATAACACAGCAGCACAGGGTTGTTGGAAGAGTAAAATGAAACAACAAACAAGAAGATACTAGGGATGGTAGAAAAATGCTAATAAATGTCAAATATGTATAGAAAGGAAATTGGATATGAGATACAGGTGTGTTTAGTTTTATTAATAATAAACTAATTATGTATTTAATATTATTTACCAAGAAAGAAACTGCTTGACAAAATAATTCAATATATTGTAACATTAAATCGTAAGGCTTCCTATTGCTTTAAATTTTTTTAGTAAACATTTTTATTGAAGTATAAACTGATTGCACTTTAGAATAATTTAATTTACAATAATTTAATTTACCTTAGAGCCTTTTAAGATCATATTCACTGCAATGGGTAAAGCAGTATGTATCTGTAATTTATTGTCAGGGTTAGAGACTTGAACTGATAAGAATATCGTTATCTACTGTTTAGGGTAAAAGATATAAAATGAGTGTGCATTAAGTGCCAAGGTTTTCTCTAAAAAGGGCCCACTGTAAAAGCCAGAAGCGTGCCAGTTCAATTCAACAAATATTTAATTAGCACTTGAGATTTCCAAGGCACCGTTTTGGGTACCAAGGAGGAAGCAAAAATGAAGAGCTGCTCATGCCAGCGAGAGACAAGACATGAACCAAGCAACTAGGCTGGAAAGAGTGGGGCGTCGTGATGGAGAAAAGGCAAAGCACAGGAAGAACCTAGTGGCGCCTAAAATAATCCAACTTTTCCTGCCTTTCTTCTTCTTTTTAAGATTCTATTTTGGATCCCTTTTCGCATGTGCCAGGTCGCTTGTCAGCAGAGAATCCTCAACCCTGAGAAATCTCTCCTCCCTATTCTTTCTTTCCTCACAAATTCGATGAGCTCTTCTGCCATCAGCACTGCTCTTGGAATGGCATCTATTGTGTGGGTGGTGAAACGATGGAAAGATATTTTTGTTCTAATTATGAGAACTGTATTTCAGGGGAAAGCGGGGAGAGGCTGATCTGAAGCGCTGATGAGATGTTCTGTGAGGATCCTCCGAGGAGGCGTTACTAAGGTTACTAGAGAGAGGACGGCAGGTGATAGGCAGGGTAAAACAAAATATATTTTCAAATGTGAGGCGTGGCCTGAGCAGCAGGTAGTGCCAGCGGTACGAGATGCCAGATTCCCTAGATGGGAAAGGAAGGAGGCCCAGGAAAAACTGGGAGCTGCGACATGGCAAAAGCTGGAAGCCTCTGCGTTCCCTTACGGGCCTTTTCTCCCGCTCCCCTTGTTTCCCGGAGCTGTTCTGGCTGTGGCACAAGATCGGCGCACGGGGCGGGGGACGGTACCATTTAGATGTAACACGTGGCTGTGTCGGACCGGAAGTGGTGCCCAGTCGGGACCCGTAGGGAGAGGCGGGTGGCGGGCGACGGCGGCGGCGACTGTGGCGAGGCTGCGCGGCCGGGCGCACGGGACCTGCCCTGCAGCGGGTCTCAGAGGCCGAGGGTCGTCGCTGCAGCTGCCGGGAAAGAAGGAAACGAAGACCCCGGGGGCGAACTTGGCACACCGGAAGGAAGGGAAAGGGTGTGTGAGGAGGGCTGTGGATATATTTGGCGTCGGGGAGAAGGACCTCAAAACTTGTTTTTCTTATAGTACTAGTTGATTGTAGGTTTTTCTTTTTTTTTTTCTTTTTGCATCACAGATTCTGGAGACAACTGGCATCTCCGTTCTCGAGTTTCTCCCAGCTCTTGTCAGTTGGTTCGTAGCCAGAAGTGAGTGAGAGCTTTTTAGTTCACCTAGTGAGTTAAGATAGGTATGGGTTGGATAGAGTGGCCGGAGAATAAAGAAATGGGAGCGTGGAAGCAAGAGTAGGAAGTGGTATCCTCGGGCGAGTGACAAGGTAATGATGATGGTAGTTAACATTTCCTGGGTTTCACTATATGAGACACTGGTAAAACCCTTTAGATGAGGTAACTCATTTAATCTCCATTCTTGTGAGGTCAGTTATCTTACTAGCCTCTTTTTATAAATAGGGACACTGAGGCTTGGAGAGGTTAATGAACAGGCCCAAAGAAGGAAAAGCTGTCAATTCCAGTAGGCTCATCCCAGAATATATCTCCAAACTCCACACTACAGCTGTCTCCCATTAAGATGTAACGAAAGTGAGGACTTAGGACAATGAGTGACGGGACAGTATAGCTTGAACAGATGTGATAAGACTGCTGGAGTTGACCTGAAAAAGGGTGTAAAATCCAGGTGTGTAAGGCAATAACATGTAAGCGGGGTAGAGTTGGAACTGTGGCTTTCTAACCTTCATCTACAACCTTGACTAGCGTCTTCCTATCTGGGAATTCAGTGGGACAAAGAAGAGAGGTATATACCCACACGCCTAAGTTTGAAAATGGAATTACAGACTTTAAAGGTTATTTGAAGATATAAACAACTTAAATATTGTTTCATGTAGCTATATTATGAGATGTAACTATCTATTTGATGAAGTCCAGGGAGATGAAATGACTTACTCAAGGTAGCCAGGACTAGAAATATGGTGTCTATCCTAGATCCAATGCAATGAAGTTTAGGGAATTCTTTCCTCTTTTTCCTGCTGTACTTGCTGTCATTATATTAGTTTTAATAATTTAAATGGTGCCTTGGAAATCTCAAGTGCTAAGTAAATGTTTGTTGGATTGAACTGGCACGCTTCTGGCTTTTACAGTGGGCCCTTTGTAGAGAAAACCTTGGCACTTAATGCACACTCCAGCCTGGGCAATGGAGTGAGACTCTCCAAAAAAACCAAATAAATAAAATGAAACGAGAAAGCTGACCAAAGGGCAAGGTAGTTTACCTTAAAGAAACCTAAAAGAATAGAAATCTACATATGTTGAAAAAGATTACAGGAAAATTTTCGTCAATTGATGATGTACTGTTCACAAATAGTGAAATTCTCCTGGAATATAGTAAGACATGTTCCAGAGAGGAAATTTGGAGTAGTTGAAATTGTGGGCTCAAGAATCAAGTAGAGCAGATTAGCCACTTACTAGATTTGTAAAATAGATTTACTTAATTTTAATTACTTCATTCCTAAATGAAGATACTTTCTAACTTGCAGAATTAAAATCATTGTTTGCAAAGTACTTAACACAGCGTCTGGAACAAAGTTGTAAATACACAGTGATTGTTACTGCTCTGAATCAAATAAAAGTGAAGCATTGCTAAACCTTGTAAGCAGTCACTGCAGCTTCTATGCCTGGTTTTCAGTGAAAAGGTCAAAGAGTAGCCTTTTTTGTTCACCTAATGATAAATTGAGAGTGAAAAATGTTGCTGCATTTTCTGAAAAGTATATCTCTTATTTAAAAGTGAAGAGAATTTTTAGATGGCTAGATAGCCTGTGAACAGGAATCTGCTCACAATGGTCCTTAAAAATTATTGTGGCTGTGTAAGATAACTTATTTTTGAACTATTCTGTTTTCTGAACGGTTGGCAACTTGGATTCTAAATAGCTGATTTTGTACTCCTTTATAGATGCATGGTCATGGAGGCTATGATTCTGAGTTTAGTGATGATGAACACTGTGTAGAATCCAGCAAAAGGAGAAAAAGGTAAGTAATTTTTTTATTGATCTGTATTTCACATCCTTTCTAGGTTAATATGAAGTATAAATAAATGAGTGAAATTTTTGAACTGTGTTTACATGTGAATTCAGTTGCTCTAGTGAATGAATTTTTGTTTATTAAACTAATACATTGACTAAAAATTGGAGAACAGTTGTGGGAAAAATAAAACGTTAATTCTGTGAAGGAGTTTATTGAAAGGGAAAGAAGAGTTTCAGATTTCTGGAATCTTTTCAGAAATCAATGAAACTTTATTGCATATATTTTTAAACTGTCAAGGACTGTTTTTTTGCAAATGTTGTAGCTCAGAAAGGGCTTGAATGGTGATCTCTTGCTAGTACTTGCCTTCAAAGTGAAGTTAACATGGAGGATAAAAATATAGTAGTGCAGCACAGTTCTTATGGATACATGAATGAGCAGATTAAGAGGTCACAGGAAGAAACTCAAGGAAGGTTTATTGAATTGTAAGGGACAAGGACTCTTAACACATAAAGGCTGTGCATTATAAGTAGGATATATCTTGGTGGAGCTGCTGTGCATAGGAGCATTGTTCCTAGCTTTCAGTGCATAGAAACTGTTTTATACTTTGACTCAGGAGTGGTTGACTGATGTATCCTAACCAAACTTACACATCAGGCTGTTGACTGATTTTTGCTAACCAATTGTATAGAAATTGGCTTATTATTTCACACCGAGAGCAATGTGCTAGGCATACCAACTGGGTTTGAACATTTTTATAGGATACTCAGTCTTCATGATAACCCAGAGGATAGTAATAATTATAATACATTACATGTTTGATGCTTTACCTTTTCTAGATTTTTCATTCAAAAATATTACTTTGTAAGTAGAATATGAGCAAACCTGGTTGAATACTCTGCCCTAGGATTATATTTATCAATATAACTAGGGCTGATTGTCTGTGTTAGGGGTCTCCAATCTTTTGGCTTCCCTGGGCCACATTGGAAGAGGAAGAATTGTCTTGGGCCACATACTACTGTGGAGCATACACAATTGTGAATCTGTTGGCTCACTGTTGGCCTGGAACAGTGCTGGGCCTGCATAAAATACACTAATGATAGTCAATGAGCTTTAAAAAATTGCAAAAGAAATTCTTAATGTTTTAAGAAAGTTTACAGATTTGTGTTGGGCCACATTCTAAGCTATCTTGGGCCACATGAGGCCCACGGGTTGGACAAGCTTGATCTATGGTTTGTATTCTCTATAATCAGTCTTGCTTTTTGCATATTATTAATAACCAGAAACTTTCTTATCACTGTGTTACAGCTAGAGAAATTAAGAGACAAAGAGATAAGTAATTGAATCTTACTAAGATTAAGGCAGTAATTGACAGAATTAGGATTTGAATTAGGAACGTAGGTGATCTGACACTAGAGTCCATGCTTTTGTTATTTCATCTTCTCCATGTTACAGATATTAAATAACAGTAAGGTATTAATTAAGCTATTTAAGGAAATGTAAAATGTCTCATTAAAGATCAGTGAGTCTTCTTAAAGACTTAACATTCTTTAAAATATATTCCAATTATGAAAATAAAAAGAAATAGAAAACAACCTTTGAAAAAAATGAACTCTTATTTTCTTCTTAATATACCAGGACAATTGAAGATGACTTACTGCTCCAAAAACCATTTCAGAAAGAAAAACATGGAAAGGTGGCCCATAAACAAGTTGCCGCAGAATTGCTGGATCGGTATGGTATTTCGATGGCAGTTCTAGTTCTTGGTTTAAGTTGTTTCATCAACTACAGACTAGGGGATTTGATTATGTTAATTCAAATATAGACCTTGTGAATTTGCTTAAAATAAAATTTGTTTTAACAGGGAAGAAGCAAGAAATAGAAGGTTTCATCTCATAGCTATGGATGCTGTATCCTTTTTATATTTCCAGATTTTTATAACTAGTAGAATATTTTAAAATCTGCTTTTTTGTTATATAAAATCTTTTGAAGTCAGATTGGCCTTTTTATTTTTAAAGATAAGTATTTATTGATGTAGGATTTTGCCATTTATACTTTTGGGTGCAATTCTCTTTAATATATAGGAAAGATTTAGAGACAAAAATAACTAGTAAACATATTACAAAAATAACTAGTAAACATGAATCTGCAAATATATTTTCCAACTTGTTTTTTCAAGCTTTCAGCATTTCCTTTTCCTGTACTTATCTTTAGTCTCATTTTAATTTATTCTCTTCCTACCTGGTTCTTTGCTATTTAAGGTCTCTACAAAACTTGTGTTTGAAATTAGGTCTATCCAGCCTGTCTCTGGATCTAAGGAAAAAATAAAAATAAAATTAGCTCTGCCTGTGGACTGTCCTCAGGCCTGCCGTGGCTTTTAATTTTTAGGCATGACTTAAAGCTGTGTAAGATAAACCCTGCTTCCCAGTTGTAGCCATTTCACAACTTAGTTTTTTATTAAGACTGGCTCATGACACTAACTGCTACGCTGGCCATCCATGCTGCTGTTGAGAATACTGGAGAATTAAAGAGAGGCCAAGCAGGAAGTGAAGTATTTGAGGGTATTTATTGCTGTGATCAGAATTGGGAGAAGGAGACAATGTCAATTTGATACGCCCCCTACCTGTATTCATCTGTTTCAATTTATTATTCCAATATTTTTCTTTAAGTTATAGAAGTACCATTGTGTCACTAATTGATTTATTCCTCTTATCTCCTAACCCAATAGCTTAGTGTTTCCGTGGATCTCATCTGCCATTTGTTCCTTTAGCATTTAAACATTTGCTCTGCCTTCTCTGACACCCACTGCACTGGGGGCACCTAGTTACAGCCTAGTGAGAATGAAGTATAGGCTCTTCTTTTCTGGCATAGGTGGAGGTGGAGCCACAGGTTTTTTTTTGCTTTGTGTGGAAGGATTTATTTTATTTTATTTTATTCTTTATTTTATTTTATTTTTTTACTCTATAAGTTCTGGAATACCTGTGCAGAACTTGCAGGTTTGTTACACAGGTATACGTGTGCCATGGTGGTTTGCTGCACCCATCAACTGATCACCCTTGCCCCTCCCCTCAACAGGCTCCAGTGTGTGTTGTTCCCCTCCCTGTGTCCGTGTGTTCTCATTGTTCAGTTCCCATTTATGAGTGAGAACATGTGGTGTTTGGTTTTCTGTTCCTATGTTGGTTTGCTGAGGATGGTGGCTTCCAGTTTCATCCATGTCCCTGCAGAGGACATGATCTTATTCCTTTTTGTGGCTGCACAGTATTACATGGTATATAGGTACCACATTTTCTTTATCTAGTCTATCATTGATGGGCGTTTGGGTTGGTTCCATGTCTTTGCTATTGTGAATAGTGCTGCAGTAAAAACACATGTGCATGTATCTGTATAATAGAATGATTTATATTCCTTTGGGTGTATACCCAGTAATGGGATTGTTGGATCAAATGGTGTTTCTGGTTCTAGGTCCTTGAGAAATTGCCACATTGTCTTCGACAATGATTGAACCATTTTATATTCTCATCGATAGTGTAAAAGCATTCCTATTTCTCTACAGCCTTGCTAGCATCTGTTGTTTCTTGACTTTTTAATAATTGCGATTCTGACTGGGAGCCACAGTTTTCTCTGAGGTGTTTGGCAAGAGTAGAGCAGTTATTTAAAAGTTGTCTTGCTAGGCTGACTCTTGGTCATTTGGTTAGGGAGAACAGGCTTTTGTTGAGGCTTTTTTAGTCCGTGCCTGGTAGTGTTTCCAGGTTGTTAGCTTCTTTACCTCCAAATCTAGGATATATGAGACAAAAAGGAAACCGAGGGAACTCACTATCATGTCATACCATAGGTTTTCAGTTTCCTAGCGATATGCCTTCTTCTCTCCACCTTTCAGAGTCTTTTTATGTTTGATATATAATATACAAGGATTTTAGTTGTTAGTGTGAGGAATGGGGAGAAGTACATCTTTGCCTACTCCCATCTTCCCAGAAGCAAAAGTTCTACCCACCACCTGTTCTTGCACATAAAATTATATTGGAATACAGCCATGCTTCATTTATATGTTGTCTTTGGCTGCTTTCATGCTAAAATGGCAGAACTGAACATTTGCAACAGAGACCATATGGCTTGCAAAGCCTGAAATATTTACCATCTGGCCCTTTACAAAAGAAGTTTGCTGACCCCAGCTCTAATAGGTTACGTGACTTGCCATGGTCTTGTGACCAGTTAGTGGTAGATCAAGAGCTAGAATCCGTATTTCCAGATATTTGGCTTTTCTGTCTGTCTGTCTCTCTTTTATTTCCCTGAAATATTAACTGGTTTGTTACAATATGGAAATGTCGTATTCTGATTGTCTATTAATACACGTTATGATCAATTAAATCACTATTTTTAATCTAATAGTCATAGAGAGTATTGTAGAAGGTGAGGTTAACTCTTAGTGCATGTTTGGCTCTAGAGAGAGTGCTATTGAGTTTTTTAAAACAAGTAAAATGCTCATTTATTTTGTTATAATGCATTGAAAGTAAATATGTATTTTAGTCTCTGAATTTAAAAGATTGTATAAAAACTGATTTTTTATATTTGCTTTTTTTTGAAACTTTTATATTAGGATTTAATATAAGTTGCATCTTCTATTTAGAGGCTTTATCACTACTAAAACGGATAAGTTATATTTTATGATAAAGAAAAATTCTACTCTACTTTTAGAAACTACGCTTTTTCAATTTTTCATATTGTGATTATTAGAATGAGTGGTGGTAGTAGGCTATATGCAGTTCAGCAATAGAATAGGAAGCTCTCTTTCTTCCCAGATGGAGATATATTTTTATCACAAGAGTAGTATATACTTGAAAATATTCAAAAGAAAGCCTCTACTTTACAATCTTCACTCTCAACAATTTAATATATACGCTTCTAGATTTTCTGAATGTATAAGCATGTATGGTATGTATTTGCATATTTTAAAAAAGCTAAATAGACTCATACTATGCTTTTTTTTTCCCACTTAGCAATATATTATGACACCAAACAATTCCTAAGAGAATAAAATCCTTAATTTTTTGCATTTCAGTATCAAAGACACACAAAGTTTGTAAATGACTATATTTTATACTATGGTGGCAAAAAAGAAGACTTCAAGCGTTTGGGGTAAGTATCAGGAAGTTTACATAGAAGAGAGTGTGGAGTATGGAGAACTTCGAAGACCCACAGTTACAGATTTTCTGATTTTGTCATTCTTCCCTGCTTTCTGTTCCAGTTTGCTTTTTATATTATAAGGTAGAAATACCATCTATATCTCCTAACTGAGTAGTTTCATGATTCCCATTTCTTTGGACAGGCCTCAGGTAGACTCTTTACCCACTGAGCCAGGTACAACCCTGGTGATGAAAGGATTCATGAGGAATACTCATATGTCTTCTTGGCAAGGATCTTTGAAATAAGGAAATTTTTAGACCTTAATGTTTGGGATTGCGTTTTAAAAGACAGGTAAACAAGAAATCTCACTCTGGCATTTCTTGCACATCAAAGTCCTTCCCATGTTTAAGGCTCTTCTATCAGAACTTCTTGTTTGGTTTTTTTTTTCAATTTTTATTTTTATTTCAGTAGTTTTTGAGATACAGGTTGTTTTTGGTTACCTGGATAAGTTCTTTAGTGATGATTTCTGAGATTTTAGTGTACCCGTAACTTGAGCAGTGTATACCAATCCTAGTATATATTTCTCACCTCCCTCTTAGCCTTCCCTGCATTGAGTCCCCAAAGTCCATTATATCACTCTTTTGCCTTTGCATCCTCATAGCTTAGTTCCCACATATAAATGAGAACATATGATAATTGGTTTTACATTCCTGAGTTACTTCACTTAGAATAATGGCCTCCAGCTCCATCCAAGTTGCTGCAAAAGACGTTATTTCATTCCTTTTTATGGCTGAGTAGTATTCCATGGTGTGTGTGTGTGTGTGTGTATCTATATATCTGTATATCTATATCTATATATATCACATTTTCTTTATCCACTCATTGGTTGATGGGCACTTAGGTCGGTTCCATAGCTTTGCAGTTGTAAATTGTGCTGCTATAATGTGCATGGGTCTTAGAACTTTTTAGTTTTGGGTGAGGTTTTTTTTCTTTTTCTCCTCTAACATTTTTCTGAGTTGGTAGGGCTCTGAGAAACTTTAGTACCGTCTCATTTACCCCCGATTTATCTCCCCTATCAATTTATCCTGTATCTCCCAACAATCACATTTTTTTTAAAGCCCAGTTAGCATTTTATTTTGAAAGATCACAGTCCCTTTGGCTCTCTTCCTCTTTTACTCTATCTTCTACCTAGGAAACTGTAGTAAAATGAGCTGTGGAAAACTTTTCATATTTTTTAAAATTATATCTCAGCAGAGTAGCATTTTATAGACTTTTGGTTAAATTCTGAAACTTACTTTCATTTACTTTATTCATTTAGTGTTTATTCAGGTTTCTCATTCTAGCTTTGGTAGCTTAGCACCATTTGTATAATCGAAACCAATGCTACAGACAGATTCCTTATCCGTTTAACTTGCTTCTGTAGCAGCACTTTTTATAAGTGCCTTTTGAAAATGTTGAAGTATTTTTATAAATATATGAACAAATATATACACTCAGAAAAAGGTATGTATTATGTTTTTAACAAAATTTTCCAAAACTCACAGAGCTATGTAACCTAAATTTGACTACTTTCATTTTTGTATTAAATTGAAAAAGTTTTATTTTCCAGGGAAAATGACAAGACAGACTTGGATGTTATACGAGAAAATCACAGATTCCTATGGAATGAGGAGGACGAAATGGACATGACTTGGTAATTAGCCATCAGAGACATAATGCATGAAATGCTTTAGTCCTGGCTCTCTTGTTTTCTGAGTGTTTTTTTGTTTTTTTTTTTTTTTTTTTTTGGTCAGTTGGTCAACGTGTTCAGCCCCTTCATTTTATGTCTTAATCAAGGACATAAAATCATACCTAGGATTATTAGATTCTTTTGGTAATTTTCGGCAGTTTTAACTGACTTCTCATTGTTTAGTCTTCAAAAAGTATCATTTTTTTACAGTATTATGTGTTATCTTGCAATATGTTATTATATGCTGCTGCTTTAATTTTTTAAATGTTTTGAAAAAAAGTCATACCTGAAAATATTTTTTTAATTTAAACATTACAAAGGGTAAACAGTGAAGAGTGATTGTCCTTCTCATTTGTGACTGTCAGTTCTCCAATTTCCCTCCCTGAGGGAGCCACTATTAATAGTTAATATCCAGATACTCTATGCACATGTAAGTAATAGTACTCTTAAAACATTAATGTTTATGTCGTATGTGTTCTTTGACATCACTTGCAAGTAGCAAACCATGGTTGAGTTTCTAAATGTATAATATTTATATTTTTATGGCTCTAGGGAGAAGAGACTTGCTAAGAAATACTATGATAAATTATTTAAGGAATACTGCATAGCAGATCTCAGTAGATATAAAGAAAATAAGGTATGCTTCCCACATATTTATGGAAAGAGGTTCTTATTCAAGTAAAATATTAACTTTTATACTATAATGTCCCATATTATTCTTTTAAAGATGCTAATTCTAGACTCAGTTGTCCTGCATTTATGATGTGTCATTTGGACCATTTAACCTCTGCAGCTGTGGAGTTTACAAAAGGCCTGTGGAAATTTATGAAGGACAAGGATGCTTTTTTTTTCTTTGTGAGCTGAGGCATGAAAAGTCCAAAATTAAACACAAGTGGCTATTGGATCCTATTTCATCCTGAGTCTAGTCTAGAGCCTCTAGTGATTGTAATGAATGATTTAACTCTACAGAATAATGTCTTATTTCACAGATGATGTTTGAAATTGATAGATTTAAAAAAATTGATTACCATTTATAGAGATCCAGATGTACACCTTCTAGTACATAAATGTCTATTCTAGTAAAATTAACATTTCAATCAGTGCTAATTAGCAATGGCAGATTTCCTGTCCCACTTTGCATCTTACGTTAGTTAATATTTTTATATTTTTATTTTTGGGTATGATGGCTCATGCCTCTAATCGCAGCGCTTTGGGAGGCTGATGCAGGAAGGTTGCTTGAGGCCAGGAGTTCAAAACCAGCCTTGGCAATATAGTGAGACTCTGTCTCCACAAAAATTTTAAAAAAATTAGCCAGGTTCTACAGTGGTGCCTGCCTGTAGTCCTAGCTATTTGGGAGGCTGAGGTTAGAGGGTTACTTGAGTCCAGGAGTTTGAGGCTGCAGTGAGCTGTGATCATACCACTGCATTTCAGTGTGGGTGATAGCAAGACTCTCTAAAAAATAAAAAGTTAATTTTTTTCTATCTCAAACTTCAGATTATAGCTAGAAAAGGTGACCCAGGAACAGATCTCAGTTGGAAATGTGAGAGGAGGGAATGTTGCATAAATATGTGTTATAGGTACTGTATATTTGTATTAAGAAAAAAACTTGTTTAAAAAGCTGTCTTATATGTCATGAAGATTTCTTTGTCATTTAAATCATTTGATCTCATTAGAACTAGGGTTGATTTAATAATTTTTTCCAGTAGTCCCTTTAATACGTGTGTTGTTTCAGAGTTTCTTCTAGAAAATACTAATAATGTTCATTTTGTATACCCTGTTTACAAACCCGTGCACTTAATATGTCCCCAAAACTTCTGTTTCTTATGAACTAGTTATGGACTTCAGTTCACAGCTGTCTTCTTTCTGTACCACATCTGATTCAAAAAGCACCACAGTAATTGGAGTTAAAGTTACTATATTATAAATCAAACTTGAAAATTATGTCTTTCTAGGAGCATGTAGCAAAGCAGCTTTTTCAGCTCTGGCTTGTTCATGGATTGTTCTTAAGTTGTTTTTATCTTTCTTTTTTTTTTTTTTTTCCTCTACCTCCTAGTACCTTCATAATTCTTCAGTATTTTGTTGTTGTTCAGTATCTATTGAAACTGGACTAGGTACTGTGGATTAATACATAGTGATTACTCTTCAGAAAAAGCTAGTCTAGTTGAGGGGAGAAGGTATACATAAATAAAAATTAAATATTTGAATTCTCAATTTTTTGAAAAGCATACCACTGGAAATCATAGTTTAAAGAGAATGTTGAAAAAAAGTATATTTTCCTACTAGAACATGGTGAGTGATTGGATATGAGAGTAAATGCAGCAAGAAATCAGATATGACTCACAGATTATGATCATGGATGCTGAGAGAAATACAGAATTTGGAGGGGGATTTTTTTTGTGGGGGGAAGATAATAACTTTGGTTTTGGCATACCATGTTTGAGGTGTTGGAGAACGAGTAATGCCTTTGGTTCCCTTGCTAGGATGCACTTTCTCTTCCCTTTATTTATACAAAGGCAGAGCATTATTCACTTAATTAAAACCAGCTCCTAATATATATAGTAGATACTTTTAGAGCATTTTTGGTGAATTTCCACCTTTGCCTCTTACTCCTGTTCCTTTCTTTATTGCATTTCCCCTCTTTAGTTGGATCATTGTATCAGTTAGGAGTAGGTTCAGCTGCAAGGACAGAGAACACTGAAAAAAACCACTGGCTCAAATGAGCTAGAAAGTTTATTTTTCTTATACATAAAAGTCCAAGTGGGTGGTCATAAAGTCAGAATTCTTCTTGTTTACTGCTTGCGTATGTGACCTCATTGTGATGAGTGCAGAGTGAGAAGAAAAGGAGGCTTAGCACCAAACCCTGAATAACTTCAGCTTTAATCCAAACTAGGAAATTTATATCAGGAGAGAATATAAAGTCTTTAACTAGTAGGATACAATGCAGTTGTTTTGTTACATTTATTATTTCCTCGTAAGATTATAACCTTCTTGATGACATACTATTTAATAATCACTTTATCCTCAGTGGAATGCCAAGCCCAATAGGTAGTTGCTTAATAAAGTTATCCGTTGACTAGATTAATGAATGAAGAAGAAAGTTTGGAAACTATTGCTGTTACACTTGGCCGTGCTTCAGTAGACATCCTAACATATGTTGGATGGCAAGCAATCTCCTCATATATATATAGGATTAAAAATAGAATTAAACAGAGTTATCCTGAAATTTAATTTTTTCCCCTAGATTTGGAGGATTTTATTTTTGTTAGGTTTTAATCAGAATATTTTGAAATATTTTGAGCCTTTATTTGCATTTAAAATATAAAATTGCCAAATTCAAGTAATAGATTGATGATTTTTTAAAAAAACAGTTGAAATTGCCAGGCACAGTGGCTCATGTCTGTAATCTCAGTATTTTGGGATACTGAGGTGGGAGGATAGTTTGAGGCCAGGAGTTCAAAACCAGCCTAGGCAACATAGTGAGACCCTGTCTATATAAAAAAATAAAATTAGCCAGACAGGGTAGCACATGCTGTAGTCCTAGCTGCCTGTAGTCCTAGCTACTTGGGAGGCTGAAAAAAAAACACACACAAACAGACTGAAGTTAGCAAGGCATTGAATGCTTTATCTGAATCCTCTGTCTTAGTATAACAGTCCTGTTAACTCAAGGTTGTTACCATTCCCATTTTTATACATGAAGAGGAAATAGAGAAGTTAAATAACTTTCCCAAGGTTAAGACCTAATGAGTAACAGAGCTTCTTGCTTTGGATACAGGTATGCATGTTTCTAGAGCTGAGTGATTTGTTTTGTTTTGTTTTGTTTTGAGATAGGATCTTGTTCTGTTGTCCAGGATGGAATGCAGTGGCATGATCATGGCTCACTGCAGCCTTCACCTCCCGGGTTCAAGTATCTTCCCGAGTGTATTTTTTGTTTTTTAATTTGTAGAGCATTTTTAGGTTTACAACAAAATTAAGCAGAAAGTACAGGGTTCCCATATACCCTCTTCCTTCATACATGCATAGCCTCCCCTACTGTCAGCATCCCACACCAAAGTGGTACATTTGTTACAATCAGTGAACCTACATTGATACATCATTATCACTTGAAGTGCATCACTTCCATTAGGGTTCACTCTTGATATTGTACATTCGACCACTTTTGACAAATGTATAATGATGTGTGTCCACCATTATAGTATCATAGAGAATACTTTCACTGCCCTAAAAATTCTCTATGCTCCACCTGTTTATCCCACCCTCCTTCCTAGTTACTGGCAACTACTGATCTTTCTACTTCCTCCATAGTTTTACCTTTTCTGGAATATCATATAGTTGAAATCATATATGTATAGCCTTTTCAGATTGGGTTCTTTCACTTTGTAATATGCACTTAAGGTTCCTTCATGTCTTCATGGTTTGATATTTCTTCTTACTACTGAATAATATTCATTGTCTGGATGTACCACTGTTGTTTATTTATCCATTCATTTAGTGAAGGACATGTTGGTTGCTTCCAAGTTTTGGCAATTAGAAATAAAGCTGCTGTAAACATCTATATTTAGGTTCTTGTGTGGACATTAGTTTTCAGCTCATTTGGGTAAATACCAGGAAGCATGATTGTTGGAGTATACTAGTTACTATTCTAAGTGCTTCATATGTATTATCTCATTTAAACCTCTTTAAACTTCTGAGAGTACCAAGGAAGTAGGTACTCAAATTGCTACTTTACATATATGAGGAATCTGAGGCAAAAAGAGATTAAATAACTTGCCCAATACTATATAGCTGTTAAGTGGTAGAGCTAAAATGCAAACCTAAATAATCTGACTCCAAAGGCTGTACTTTTTTGTACTAGAATATACTGCTTCTTTACTATACCATAACCTCTTTTTTTCTTGTCAGTGTTATAGAACAGGATATATTATTTGTAAACTTAGGTATCTTGTGGCCTGGCATCTATAACTTTTAAAATATCTTAAAGTAGGTTGTTCTTAAGAGATAAATTGGTAATTGTTCAATGTATTTTCAACTACTTTAAATCCTATAAGAAGAGAAAAATCTTTCATGACGGGAATAACATTTATTTTTTAGGTTGGTGAATGTCATTGTTGGCTCCATGTTTAGATTTCTGTATAATTTAAATTTAATGTTTAAATTTACATTGGCATAAATGTAATTTTTTTATTATTAGTTTGGCTTTAGGTGGCGAGTAGAAAAAGAAGTCATTTCAGGGAAAGGTAATTCTTTAAAATTTTTACTTTTTAATAGGATGAGCTTATTTTGATAAGTTACTGAATTAGAGTCATTGAGTAGGATCATTCCTAACATATATAATAAATTGTATTCATGATGCATTATTAGCAAAGGTCAGAATATAATGCTTTAATGATTATTACCTTTATAATTTTGCTGTTAGAACATTCAGTTAAGGATATGTAGAAAATATTTAACAAATTAAAGATTCCATAACGAGACAACTTTCAACAAAAAGAAAGCTTTATTCTTTTCCTTTCTATGTTAATTTTTGGAATAATGAATTGATATTACTGTTTTTCAGCCAAATTCACATCGTGAAAGTAGAAGTTAAATGTCACGTTAAACCCAATAGAATTTTTGGATAGGCTAGTACTCATTTTGGGAAGTCCCTGAGATTGAGCCTAAATACATAGTCTAATATCAAAAGATCAGAAATTTGATAGGCAGTCAATAAATACTTTTCTATGCCTTATTGTAAATATATTCATAAAATTTTTCCTGGAATTTGTGTATCTCCATGCTATCTCTTGCTGTAAAATTAGCTCCTTACTGAGTAATTGCATTAAGTGTTAAAGTACTGAAAATTATATAGTAGCACTAAGGAAATAATTTTAAACTTACTTAAGAAATCTTTTAAACTGAAAGATTACCTTTTTAAATGATTAAATATTTATGCTATCACTGTGGCTCATATATGTCTTCCATAAATTGGATATGTTGGGTGTGAAATTGGGTGTGCCATAAAAGAACATTAAGGAAAAAGAATAAATTAAAAGAATAAATTTAAAGCTATTTTAACTTTTCTTAGGGTTATATTTTAGTTTGTGTTTTTATCTAAAATAATGAGAAATCCTGAAACATCTATCACAATTTTAATATGTTGTACTTTTACTGAATGAGATTTTTCAGGTGAGTTTATAATGCTACCTTTTAGAAAAAATTGATGAGCAGTCTCTAAATTTATATAACTTAATAAAGGATGAGTTAGGAAAGAGAAAGAAAGCTACTAATGTGATTTCTTTTATAAAGTTATAATTTTGTTGCTGTTTTAACAACAAAGCCTTACCTACTAAACATATAGATCTAATAAAATATTCATTTGGAATGAGTTTAAAAAGCTGATTTAGAAATCAGTCTTTTTAGGATATAACTTTCTAAATTCATTTTGGTAATTTTTAAACTTTTTATGAAAAAGATTTACTGGTTACAAATTTGCTCCTGTTGGTACAAATTACTGTGGTGTAAATTAATAAAAGTTTGGTCTTGTCTTTTTGCCAAAGTAAATTACTGTTGAGTCGTTTCTCTTTTTTTCTCTCGCGTCATCAGTTAGTCTTTTTTTGGAGGTTTTAATATATTGTGGACACGGTAATGTGTGTCATGTCAATAATAGTGTCAAGTTATTCTAAAATTTAGAGTATCAGGTTTGACTACATACTGTATTTCACCTCAAAGTGCTAGAATTTTTAAATGTGTTTTCAAGACCATCTATGCTAGTATTTAAAATAAATGTCATTATGTTAATACTTAAAAATACTAACTTTATTATTACCATTAAATATTGAAAGGTTTCACCCAGCCATAAGTGCATGTACTTTGGAAAGTGTGTTTTTTCTTTTGGGGTATTTGTGAGTATATTGTTTCTTTTTTTTTTTTTCTTTAAACCAACTTTCTGAGAAATATGTCCATTCTTTAATACTCTCTTTCCAAAGTGTAAGATTCCCTAATAGGGAGTCACAAAATGTCTGTCTATATACAGTCTATCAAGCAAGAATTCTGTGACTTATTTTTTTCGTAACGGTACTTTGATTTGATACTTGTATACAAGTTGATTGAACATATTATTGTGGTCAGTTTTTAAAGGCTGACTAAATATGGCTAATAATTTACATATTTTAGAAGTATATTTTAGAGATAATACTAGATCATACAGATAAATATTGTCACCAACTATCATAGCTAATGTTATTTTCCTTTCTGCAGGTCAATTTGTCTGTGGAAATAAATACTGTGATAAAAAAGAAGGCTTAAAGAGTTGGGAAGTTAATTTTGGTTATACTGAGCATGGTGAAAAGAGAAATGCACTCGTTAAATTAAGTAAGTTGATTTTGGGGGGATTTGATTGATTCTTTCAAGTTTGTCTTTAATTTGAAATTAAAAATATATAGACTTTAAAATTCAATTACTATTTGTAATGTATCTTTCTGGAAGTGCTCTTTTTTCTTGGAGCTTCCCAAAGTCTCAAAAAACTTTTGAGCCTCAAATTTTTACATTTTTAGCATTACAGTGGTGTTTCGGTAAAAATAATTCTAATGTCGAATGTAAACTGGTAATTTGTAGAGTAGAGATCTGTTCTCATTAACTTCAGAATGTCACCAAGTTACATAGCTAAGGGGCACAGTATCAGGAAAGGCAGTGTAGAATCTCACATTAGCTGATTATTCAGGGATATTGTCGTAGCACAGACAATAAATAAATTCACTCTGTTTGGCAGTATTAATAAAGAAAAACTTTAGGAAGGCATAATTGTTCTTGACATCAGTCTTAAAACCATAGGGAATAAATACTCCAGAATATAGCAGTTTCCCTTAGGATGCATGTTTCAGAGTCTGTCATTCTTTTATTTATTTTTTAAGCTAGTCTTCATGTGTCAACTGTTCCTCTCCCTCGTCATATTACTGCCTTTAGCCTTCTCTGGGTCCTAAATAAATGTGCCTTCAGAGTTTTCTGCTCATACCTAATAAAATTCGAGAATGTCGCTACATGCTACTTATGCATATCAATACAGTCTGGTTTTGGAGTTCCTTCTGGAAGTGCTCAAGAGGAAAAGTCAGCCAGTGTGGACTAAGATTAAGGCAAAAAAAAAAAAAAGGACCACAATTACGGAACTATTTGAAAAGCTCCTTTGCATTTGAAAGTTCTTAGAGCACTTCGGAGGAGATGACTATGCCCACATTATCATTAGATATCTTTGATATGAGACTCATGTTAACATGCTTGTGGAACACAGTTTGTTTTTAGAACAAATTGACAACACGTTTTTCTTACAATAGTGTTAGAATATTTTCAGTTCCTCAAGCATTCTAATGTTTTTGTTACATGTACATGTGTATATATTTGCATTTTTGAGGAGATGAAGGTTAGATTGTTTTCTTTAGATTGTTTCCCCTTTTATAGTAATGGAATATAAAGAAAGAATTGATGATATTAAAAGTAGATTGGCAGTATAAATATTCAAAATCAGCCATTCAGTGGTGTCTTTTCTTTTTAGGGTTATGCCAAGAATGTTCCATTAAATTAAATTTTCATCACAGGTAATGTCTTCTAAAATGCCATTCTTAATGTTTAGTAATCCGGGATATAGTCATTTACCTGTGCTAAGTGTCTAAATGTAGACTCGGGTAGTTGATGGTTGAATTGATTGATTGTGTAGAAAATCTGGTATTGTTATATGGCTACATAAACCAGGGGTTTAGAAGTCCATCATGCCCTATTGTTGCCAAGCAGTTTTAAATGTGAAGGCCTATGTGGGGTGGTGGATGGATGTTAAAATTTTTAGTTTGGAGCCAATGTTCAGACACTTTAATATTAGAAATTGTGTTGTAAAGCAGACTTCATAAAGCAGTTCTTGTGTCTCATTTAGACAGTGTTTTAACTGGAGTTTGCCATTCTTAACAAAGGATTAGACACCTGTATACTTATTTTAAATGTTAAAATCAAGGCCAGGCGCAGTGGCTCATGCCTGTAATCCCAGCACTTGGGGAGGCCAAGGTGGGTGGATCAACTGAGGTCAGAAGTTCAAGACCATCCTGGCCAACATGGTGAAACCCCGTCTGTACTGAAAATACAGAAATTAACTGGGCGTGGTGGTAGGTGCCTGTAATCCCAGCTACTGGGGTGGCTGAGGCAGGAGAATTGGTTGAACCTGGGAGGCAGAGGTTGCAGTGAGCTGCATTCCAGCCTAGCAGCAGAGAGAAATTCTGTCTCAAACAAACAAACAAAAAGTTAAAATCAAGCTCCTATTGAATAAGCTCTAATGTATCTGCCACATTGAATGTGTAGGAATACCAGTGTCCTGCAGTATATATAAGATAATGGGCTTTGAAATCAGACCTGGGTTTTTGATTTCAGCTTCTCCACTTACTAGCCTTCTTCTTGGGCAAACAGCTTAACCTCTGTAAGACTTAATTTTATCACCTGTGAAAATGAGGCTACTAAGGCTATTGTGGGGAATAAAAGAAAATGCATGTAAAGTTCTTGCCATAGTGCCCAGCATTGAAGATGTTCTGACTAAATTTTTGCGACTTGTCTTTGTGATGGTCAGGTTTTATGCCCTAAATAACAGTTAAAAGTTCAACTTTTGCAACCTTATAAAATATATATAGAAGCATATTAATTTTAAAATAGCTCTCTTTGTTTTCAAACAATCACATGGATTTGTCAAAAATAACAGCTTTGTTATAAATGTGCCTATATAGTATTTTAGCTGTTAAAAATAAATGTTAAATAATATTTTTAATTCTTAAAATTAGCAGGATTATTTTTATTATTTTCATTATTCTTTATTTTTTTGAGACAGTGTCTCACTCTGTTGCCTGGGCTGGAGCACAGTGGTGTGGTCATGGCTCATTACAGCCTCAGACTCCTGTGCTCAAGTGATCCTCCCACCTCAGTTTCCAGAGTAGATGAGACTACAGGCATATGTCACCACACCTGGCGAATTTTTTTTAAAGTTTTTGTAGAGATTGTATTTCCCTTTGTTGCTCAGGCCAATCTTGAACTCCTGGACTCAAGCAATCCTCCTGCTTCAGCCTCCCAAAGTGCTGGGATGATAGGCATAAGCCTCCACATCCAGCCAGGATTTTTTTTTAGATTACTTGAATAGCCTAAACCTTTATTTTCCCTTCCCATTGATGATACTTAAAGAAACCAGAGATTTATTTTGACCTTGACTTTTGAGCTTCATTTCAAAATGGAAATGATTCTTAGAAAACAGGCAAGAGTGGTTACTGCATTAAATACTATTATAGCATTTGGTATATGCCCTTTAACTTGGAAAATCTGTTAAGCAAGTTTTTTGAAAGTAGTCTTTCTCTTTGTCTCTATCCTCTTTGCCAGTCCCAATTTCAGCATTATCACCTTTTCCTATTTAGTATTTCTTTTCTTAACCTATTAAAATTAATTGCTTGCTAACCTTGTAAAATTGGCCTAGAAGAGATAAAGCTGCAACAGTAAGAGTATAAATTATAAGTGGCCTGATGTTGATATATGCATTAACAATAAGCCCTTTCAGTTTTCATTCCATATGCTTTTACTATATTCCTTTATTCTTAAAAGAAGAAATTTCTATTTACTAGTAGTTTAGAGCTGTTATAGGAGTTTCATCTTGTTTGTGATTTTTTAACATGTAGATGGATATGGATTATGTGAAGAGAAATGAGATTTGTTTTTATAATTTTGTTTTAAATGGCTAAGTGATAGAATATAGAAAGAGGGAAACAAGTACAATTATAATTTGTATTTACTATGGTTTATACAGGACTTAGAGAAAATAATTATTTGTCTCAGTGTTTAGACTTCATTATCTTACAGAATGGTTTTAATTTATATACTAGCCTAAAATATTCACAGCCTCACTTAAGTTTCCTTATTATATGAATTACATTTAAAAAATAAGTATTTTAACTGATTTTTGTTTTTGTTCATTTGTTTTTATTTTTGAAAAGGTCAGTTGGAAAAGTTAACTTTAATTTTTTATTGTTTAACATGAAGGAGAAAAGAAATCAAGTCAAAGAAAATAAAAGATAAAACCAAAAAAGATTGTGAAGAGTCATCACATAAAAAATCCAGATTATCTTCTGTAGAAGATGCTTCCAAGAAAAAAGATAAAGGTAAAAGGAAATTAAGATAAGGGATCTACTCATATTTATGAGCGTGAAATAAAATCTGCCATATTTCATTGATATAATTGGTGAATGCATTTAGTATTTCGTTTTATGGTAGTTGAAAGGAAACTGGCTGAGGATTTAGATATGAATTTAAAGTGACTTACAGGACTTCTAAGAACTCCTGTAAGTTAATTAAGGATTAATTTTAGTTCATTTTTGGCAGATAATATAATATTGCCAGTAGTTTTCTAATTCCTGGCTTTGTCACCTACAGACTTGTTACTTTGGATAAGTTATTAAACTGCTTTATTTTTCTTATGTGTATAGGGGTGAGGTGAATACCTGGCCTTCATACTGAGCAAGTTTATTGGAGAAACTCAAATAAGAATGTAAAAGGCATTTTGAACAGTGCCTTTAAACAGTCTATCATCTATAAATCAATATAAAATTGTAACACTGATTTTATTTATAATGGTCTACAGATTTTTTTCACTAGTTTATGAGTTTCTAGAAATGAGAAAGATTGACATATATCTGTGCTCTCAGAACCTAGCATGGTGCTGTATACATATACTTAGTAAATAATTATTAAATTCAAGTTCATTAATCAACTGCTTGCTTTTTCCTCAACAGTCCTTAAGCCCTCTAAGACCCAATTCCTTCATGTGTAAAATGGTCATGATTCCTTTTAGAATTGTTCAGAAGTTGAAATGAGATAATTCATTAAGCGATTTGCATAATACTTGGCACATATTAGCTATTATGAAAGTACTTCTAGTTGCTTTTTTAGCCCATAGTAAAGTAGATAGGTAATCAAATTAGATTCAAGCCAATGTTAATATAATATTTGGACAGGAGAGGGCTCTCTTGCTCCAGCTATGAATGTCATTAGCTAGGTTGCATTCTTAGAAGCATTTACTACTTCTTGCACATCATGATTTATTCATTATGTAGACAGAGTTTAAATCTACAAATTCCTGTGATCCCATCTACTCCCATAGCTTCAAGTATATGGTGTCACCAAGCTTTAGACTTCATAAAATTGATAGATGGTGAGAGGGAGATACTGTTATTTTAATTGCTTATTAAGAGATAGCATTTGTTGCAGAATGCCTTTTTGTCTCTATCTTAATTATTTCCTACTGTAAGGTAAATTTTAACCAATAAATGTTTAAAATATCTTTTGAGTTTTAAAAACTTATCCTTATGTGCTAGTAAAATATTAATGTCACTTAAGAAATTTGTTGCCCTCATTGTATTATATGTTCATTCTTATCACAACTGTGATACCATGTTAATCACTGCATATTCCAAATGAAAGAATTCATCTCTACTTTATAAAATGTTACTCAATACAATCATAATAGATTGGGTAGGTGAATAATCAGGTTCAGGGCTGGGATTGGACCCTTCATATTAAGCATAAATATGCATGCGATCTTCCTTATAGATGTTTTTCCTGTAGTGTTTCTTCAGTGGATGACACTTATGTTGACCTAAAAACTAGTATCAGAAATCTGGGGGTTATCCTTGATACTTTATTTTTCCTTATTACTTATGTTTAATTTGTCATCAAGGTCTGTGAATTTTACCCACAGAGTATATATTTCTCAGGTTCTGTCCACCGTACTACAGACCACTGTACTTTCTCTTATGGGCTATTGTTACATTCTCCTTACAGGTTCCACCACTGTCTCGCCATCCCACCTTCCCTCCTCTTAATCCAGTCTCCATAAATCAATGGTTTCCTGTTGTTTTTAGGCTGGTAACCAAAATCCTGGACAAAGCTAAAAGGTTCTGTGTGATCCAGAACTTGTGTACCATACAAGTCTTGTTTCTCACCACTCAGTACCTCACTTTCACACTCCCCCCACGTAGCCTTTCAGTTTCTGGAAATGCCAAGCTTCTTTCAATTTTAGGGGTTACATGGATGCTGTGTCTTCTCTTCCTAAAACTCTCAGTTCTATCCCAGCTCATCCTTCAGGTCTAAGCTCTTAAATGTCATTTCCAAGGATCCTTTCCTGATTTCATCCCCCACCTTGAATCTAAATTAGGACTCTCATTTGCAATGCTGTCATGGCTCCTGACACTTTCCACTATTACATATATGACAATGTAAAAGGCAAAGAGAGGCAGAGATTCTGCCTGCTTTGTTCATTGCTATGTCCCTAGCACCCCACTAGCTCATTTGTGTTCAGCATAAATAATAAAGAATGAGAGAATAAAAGACTTTGAAGATTCTTCAGGGATAGAAAACCAAAGCAGGATGGAATTGAGACATCTGTTTCTTATTCTCTATTTAGAGTGCCTTTGAGAGCAAAGTCTCTAGAAATACAGCTTTTTTACCCCCAACTTCTATGGCATATAACAGAAAATAACAAAATTTTAGCAAAGTTTTAGGAAAACCATGTGGAACTCTTTAATATTTTATCTGGGATCATCCAGAATTAGCTTTATCATTGACTTGATTCTTTCTTGCCAGACCACTTTAATTTGGATCAAACTTGAAGAGTAATTAATAAATGCTTAACATCTCAGCTGCATTTGGACTGTTGACATGCCTCAAAACTGCTTCCTTTAATTTTATTTCAATTTTTCTGGCCTCTCCTTAACTGATGCTTTTTTTTTTTGGCGGGGGGGACAGGGTTTTGTTCTGACACCTAAGCCCTGGGCTGGAGTACTGGAATACAGTGGCATAATCTTGGCTTACTACAGGCTTAACCTCTGGGGCCCAAGTGTCCTCCTTCTTCACCCTCCCAAGTAACTGGGACTATACGCCCACACTACCACACTCAGCTAATTATTTTATTTTTATTTTTTTGCAGAGGCAGGGTCTTGCTGTTTCCCAGACTGGTCTCAAACTCCTGGCCTCAAGCAGTCCTCTCACCTTGGCCTCCCAAAGTGCTGGGATTACCAGTGTGAGCCACCACACCTGACCTCCTTAGCTGCTTTTAACTGAAGTTCCTCCTCAGTCTTACGCTTAGCTATTAGAGTTCCTCAGGGCTCTTACCTAGACTTCTCTAGGTTCTCTCTATACTTCCAGTGTGATCCCATCAACTCTCATAGCTTTAGGTTACCATCTTAGAAAATGTTAAATAAGTAATGGATGACTAGATAGCTGAATGAAAGGATAGAGAGAAAAAGTAAGAAAGATCAATAGCTGACTTTAAGAACCAGCCTGCTTTGACAGGTATGGGGAGAACAAGATACTCAGGTAGACTTTCTTGGCAAAATGTTCAGAATCTTTTCCCTCTTACCATCACCCCTTTCCCCAAAGCTACCTCATCCTTCAAGTTTCGGCTTAGCTCATTTTTTCCTTGGAAAGGCCCTTCCTGCCACCCTTCACCTCACTTCTCCGAATAAGATTAGGTTCCTATTACATGTTCCAATAATACCTGTCACTTCTTTAGAAATACATAGTGTCCTTGGAATAATTTGTTTATTTTCTGTGAGTGAAGGGACTATGTGACATGTTTACCTCGTTATCTCTAATTCTTGATAGTGCTTAGTCTCGTAGTAGACATTCAATAAATGTAGGTGAGTGAATCAGTGAATTCAACCACATTTTTTCAAAGTCGAAAGGAACCTCAGAGATCAGTCCTGGGATCAGGATTGAAAGGGTGTTCTTTAGTTTTGCTTTTCAAAGTATAGTCCTCTGGCCAGCATTTGGGAACTTGTTAGCAACTCACAATCTCAGACCCTTCCAGATCTACTAACAAGTTCCCAGGGCGATTCATATGCACTGAAGTTTGAGAGAGGCACTGCTGTATATCATGTGATTGTTCTGCATTGGTTCAACATTTCCAAGGAAAAGGAAAACGCTACTACCAAAAATAATGCTTTACATTTTCAGGTAGTTGTAATTGTAGCATGTTTCTTTTAACATTCAGCCCAAATCTACAGCTTCCTCCCTTTGGTTCTAATTATGTCCTTGGGCCTCCAAATCAGGCCTAATGTCTTTTTTACCTATGGACCTTTGGATATTGGGAAGCAAGCAGTATCATGTTTCTCATTAGAGGATGACAGGAAAGAATACATTTCTTATTTCCTTACCCTGTAGTTCTTATACTCTTTATCTGGTCTAAAGGGGCCAAAAACTTTGGGTTATGAGGCCTCCTATCCAGTAACATCAGAGGAATTGTTACTGTCCATCTGTCACCTGCCCTCTTTTACTTTATCATCCTTCAGAAATATTTTCCCTGAGGTCTTATTGCAGGAAGCTCTGTATAGTGGTGATTTTTTTAAAAAAATTCCACTGATAGATCTTCAGTGCCTTTCTCTTTTTGTTTCTCTCACTGGATAACCATTGTAGAGCTGAACATTTTTGTTTTATGACATAATTGTATGTGTTCTTATCAGTTACTGAGAACTAATGCTCATCTATATCTGACCTTAGAAAAGATATTGTAAAAAGCAAGTGTTTATTTGTAAACTGCTTTCAAATGTTGAACATCTCTATAGATAATAAATTATTGCTTATATTGCAGCTAATATGTGCAGTTTTCTTTTTAGCAATGTGAGATTTTAGTTTTTTTGCAGGTACTCATTATTTTTTAAGTTTTGTGCTAGCTATTACAGACCATGTGAGAACATAAGATATGATCCCTGCCTAAAAGAACCTGCCTAAAAGAACATTTTAATTAGGGAGATAAGACTACAGAACATGAAAGATTAGAACACAGTGAAGTGCTTATCTGTAAGACTATAAGCAAACTAGAATATTGCTAAGAATTCTGGTTACAACTACAATGATTGTACTACCACAAGATGACACTTAATAAGTGAATGATGTTTCCTTTTCAAAAGGGCATTCATCTTCAAAGAAATCAGAAGATTCTCTGAATAGTAAGTAACAAGTATTTATTTAATAAAAATGTGCATTTGAGGTATTTGCAATTTGGATTTCCCATGAATTGTATCTTGCTCTGACGTGAATTATTTTTTGTTTTTGTGATTTTTTTTTTTTTTTGAAACAGAGTCTCACTCCGTCACCAGGCGCCAGGCTGGAGTGCAGTGGTGTGACCTCGGCTCACTGCAACCTCCACCTCCTGCCTCAACCTCCCGAGTAGCTGGGACTACAGGCGCACGCCACCACGCCCAGCTAATTTTTTTGTATTTTTAGTAGAGACGGGGTTTCACCATGTTGGCCAGGATGGTCTCGATCTCTTGACCTCATGATCCGCCCGCCT
>CAUYLG010069090.1:0-55396 GCA_963573385.1 Cacajao melanocephalus | reverse complement strand
TGTTTATTTGAAAGAAGAAAACCAAACCCAGGCTGGGCACGGTGGCTCACGCCTATAATCCCAGCACTTTGGGAGGCCGAGGCGGGTGGATCACGAGATCAAGAGATCGAGACCATCCTGGTCAACATGGTGAAACCCCGTTTCTACTAAAAATACAAAAAAATTAGCTGGGCATGGTGGCACACGCCTGTAGTCCCAGCTACTCAGGAGGCTGAGGCGGGAGAATTGCTTGAACCCAGGAGGCAGAGGTTGTGGTGAGCCGAGATCGTGCCATTGCACTCCAGCCTGAGTAACAAAAGCGAAACTCCGTCTCAAAAAAAAAAAAAATAGTAATGCCTTGGAGGGTAAATGCTACTATTCCTGGATTTATCTCTTAGGCTAGAAGTATTTAAAATTATACATGTGTGTAAATTTTTTATTAAATAACATATTACGGAACATAGAACATTTTAAGGTAAAATCTCTGCCTTTTTAGAGTTTACGGTCTGTAATAGAGCTTGACATTAAATAATCACACAGATGTAAAACTAAATCTGTTATAAATGCCCCAAAGAAGTGCCAGTTACTATGAGTAACCATAATGGGGGACTTTCCTCTAGCAAGTGACAACTGAGCTGAGACCTGAATGGTAAGTAGGACTTAACTACAGCAGAGAAAATGAGAATAAAAAGTGATGCTGGGATCTAGTGGAAAAGACTGGATAGATAGATAGGAATCAGGCCATGCAAGTTCTTCTATGTCTGTGAAGGAATTTGTCTATCCTAAGAAAAATGGGATGCCATTGAAGAATTTAAGTAAGGGGTGACATGTTTAGATCTGTGTTTTGAAAATCACTCTGAACCGGGCACGGTGGCTCACGCCTGTAATCCCAGCACTTTGGGAGGCTGAGGCGGGTGGATCACATGGTCAGGGGTTCGAGACCAGCCTGACCAACATGGTGAAACCTGGTCTCTACTTAAAAATGCAAAAATTAGCTACTTGGGAGGCTGAGGCAGAAGAATTGCTTGAACCCGGGAGGCGGAGGTTGCAGTGGGCTGAGAACACGCTATTGCACTCCAGCCTGGGCAACAGAGTGAGACTCTGTCTCAAAAAAAAAAAAAAAGAAAGAAACACTCTGGCTGTATTTAGACAAGTGATTGAATCAGGAGCAGAGTATTCTGGTGTTATATTTCTGTATGATAACTAGCTGAACATTTGTAAATAATGATGCCTTATAACTTTCATAACATTTCCAGATACAGTTATGCATTGCTTACCAGTAGCAATACATTCTGAAAAATGCATAGTTAGGCAATTTCATCATTGTGTGAATATTACAGAGTGTACTTATACAAACCTAGATGGTGTAGCCTACTACACACCTAGGCTATATGGTATAGCCTACTGCTCCTAAGACTGCAAACCTGGATAGCATGTTACTATACTAACTACCATAGGCATTTGTAAGCCAATGGTAAGTATGTGTGTATCTAAACATAGAAAAGGTAATGTGTTGCACCACAGGACTATGATGTCACTAGGTGATAGGAATTTTTCAACTCCATTATCCTTCCTTCCTCTCTCCCTCCTTCCCTCCTTTCCTTCCTTCCTTCCCTCACTGCAACCTCTGACTCCCGGGTTCAAGCAATTCTGTCTCAGCCTCTTGAGTATCTGGGACTACAGGCATATGCCACCATGCTCTGCTAATTTTTGTATTTTTTTAGTAGGGACGGTTTCACCATGTTAACCAGGCTGGTCTCAAACTCCTGACCTTAAGTGATCCATCCACCTGCCTCAGCCTCCCAAAGTGCTAGGATTACAGGTGTGAGCCACCACACCCAGCCATTATAATTTTATGGGAACACCATCTTGTATGCAGTCCCACGTTGAAGGAAATGTCATTATGTGGCACATGACTATGAAGTATAGAAGTTCCATAGTGCTTTTTTTTTTCTTTTTGAGACAGAGTCTCGCTCTGTCACCTAGGCTGGAATGCAGTGGCACAATCTCAGCTCACTGCAACCTCTGCCTCCTGGGTCCAAGCAGTTCTGCCTCAGCCTCCCGAGTAGCTGGGATTACGGACACACTACCATGCCTGGCTAATTTTTATATTTTTAGTAGAGACAGGGTTTCACCATGTTGGCCAGGCTGGTCTCAAACTCCTGACCTCAGGTGATCCACCTGCCTGGGCCTCCCAAAGTGCTGAGATTACAGGCATGAGCCACTGCGCCTGGCCTGAAGTTCATTTTTTAATTCCATAATGGAATAATGCCTTTCTTCTGCCCTTCTATTTAGCTAGTAGTGAAATTCTGTCATTCATTTAATGTTTTGAATGCCTATTATGTGTCAATCCCCAAATGTCTACTTGAAGAAGGGGCTGGCTTAAGAGCCAAGAAAAGTTCTTCCCTTCACTCCTGTTTCATGGAGAATACTTAGTTTCTGTTTGGCACATGGTGCTCAGTAGATGTTGAATTGAACAAGACCTTTTTAACAGTATCCATTTCCCCCCCACCCCCTCCGCTTCCTTTTTTTTTTTTGGTAGTTTTCTTCTATTTCTCTTCTTTTTCTTTGGTAGTTGTCCATTCTAGTCAATCAAGGCCCAGCTTAAGCCCTTTCTTCCGCACTCCTCCAAACAATAAGTATGTTTACACTCTGGTTTAAGGGACAGATATCTTCTAATGTTAGCTTTCTGTGTCCATGTCTGGCTGTCCTGTAAAACTAGCGATTTGAGACTGAAAACCATCTTCCCAATGCCTTAGGCCCTACCTTTTATACCCAGTAAATACAGTCACTAAAAGTTTGCTGATATCTTTAAATCTACACTGGATCATGTTTTTGTTTTTTGAGATGGCGTCTTGCTCTGTCAACCAGGCTGGAGTGCAGTGGTGCAGCCTCGGCTCACTGCCACCTCCACTTCCCAGGTTCAAGTGATTCTCCTGCCTCAGCCTCCCAAGTAGCTGGGATTACAGGCATGCACCATCATCACGCCCATCTAATTTTTATGTTTTTGGTAGAGACGGGGGTTTCACCATGTTGGCCAGGCTGGTCTCAAGCTCCTGACCTCAAGTGATCTGCCTGCCTCAGCCTCCCAAAATGCTGGGATTACAGGCGTGAGCCACCACACCCAGCCAAGGATCATGTATTGTTTTGTCGGTTGACTTGGTTGTTCTAGAGGGAAATTTAGGTATACATAGTATATAGTTCTGGGATTGTGGGAGGGCTTCAGTTTGAACTTTGTATTTTCAGAGGCAGTGGGAACTTCTTAAGTTTCCGTGGTCATGTAAAATATATTTTAAGTAAATTAATCTCTTAGTGGTGTCTATGAGAATTTAACTGGAAGAAAAAACTGTTAAATCAGAGATTTCATATATATAAGATGATTGATTAATAGTAGAAAATGAGCAGACAGGCCAGGCACAGTGGTTCACACCTATAATCCCAGCACTTTGGGAGGCTGAGGCAGGTGGATCACCTGAGGTCAGGAGTTTGAGACCAGCCTGACCAACATAGTGAAACCCTGTCTCTACTAAAAATACAAAAATTAGCTGGGTGTGATGGTGCATGCCTGTAATCCCAGCTACTATGGAGGCTGAGGCATTAGAATCACTTGAACCCAGGAGACGGCAGTTGCAGTGAGCCAAGAGCCCACCATTGCACTCCAGCCTGGGCAACGAGAGTGAAACTCTGTCTCAAACAAACAAAATACTACGAAAGAAGAACCAGATAAGCTAGTAAGTCATTGGATGCAGAGAGAAAAATCTATCGAGACTTTTTGGCTTACAATGGGGTTATGTCCCAATAAACTCTGTAATTTGAAGATATCATTAAGTCAAAAATGCATTTGGGCCAGGTGCAGTGATTTACATCTGTAATTCCAGCAATTTGGGACGCCGAGGTGGAAGGATTGCTTGAGGTCAGGAGTCTGAGACCAGCACCAGCCTGGGCAACATAGCAAGTCTCTACAAAAAAAAAAAAAAAAAGAAAGAAAGAAAGAAAAAAGCCAGTCAAGGTGGCTCACACCTGTAATCCCAACACTTTAGGAGGCTGAGGTCAGGAGTTCGAGACTAACCTGACCAACATGGAGAAAACCAGTCTCGACTAAAAATACAAAATTAGCTAGGTGTGGTGGCGCATGCCTTTAATCTTAGCTACTCAGGAAGCCAAGGCAGGAGAATTGCTTGAACCCGGGAGGCAGAGGCTGCGGTGAGCCGAGATCGTGCGATTGCACTCCAGCCTGGGCAACAAGAGCGAAACTCTGTCTCAAAAAAAATTTTTTTTAAAGAAGATGCATTTAATATAGCTCACCACCGAACATCACAGCTTAGCCTAGACTACCTTAATGTGCTCAGAACACTTACATTAGGCTACAGTTGGGCAATATCATCTGGTAGTAGAGTACACTGTTGAAAATCAGTTTTTCACTCCCGTGATTTCATGGCTGCCTGGAAGCTGCAGCTCACTGCCTCTGCCCAGCATCAAGAGAGACTATGATACAGCTTTCCACTGAATGCGTATAGCCACCATAGGTAAGTCAAGGACCAGATGTATTTTCAAACTTCTGTCTGGTATTCAGAAGGCCCTTCCTTTAATTCTCTGGGCAAAACAGGACTCAGTCAATGCCCAGCTAATATATTACTTTGAAAAGCCTTCCCCAGGGCTGGGCATGGTGACTTGCGCCTCTAACCCCAGCACTTTGGGAGACTGAGGTGGGCAAATCACCTGAGGTCGGGAGTTCGAGACCAACCAAACCAACATGGAGAAACCACATCTCTACTAAAAATACAAAATTAGTCGGGCATGGGCTGGCACATGCCTGTAATCCCAGCTGCTCAGGAGGCTGAGGCAGGAGAATCGCTTGAACCTGGGAGGCAGAGGTTGCGGTGATCCGAAATTGTGCCATTGCACTCCAGCCTCTGCAACAAAGAGTGAAACTCCATTGCAAAAAAATAAAAAATAAAAAAGCCTTCACCAAACCTCTCACCCACAGAATTAATTCTGAAATCTTTTGTGCTCCTCAATGTTGATCATATACTTAGCATAGCCCTTATTAACTTATATGCCCTGGTTTTGCCTTCATTAAGTGTAAAGATTTAAAACCTGGATGACTAGAACAGTGGTAATGATAAAAATAAATAAGAAAATTCGAAGAAGGATTTATTTCTGAGGAAAAGTTATTTGGTTTTAGATTATTTAACAGTTGGAATGTTACATGCCTGCCTATATGGCACAGGGTTAAGGCTTGGTGTATTTTTTTCCCTTGCCTTCACTCTAATATTTCATGGGTCCTCAGGTAATACATAATATATACCTATGTTTCACATGGACCAGCCCAGGTATCATAAAGCTTACAACAGCATATGGTAAGGAGAAACAACAGTAGTTTAGTTATTATAAAAATGTGCTATGTATTCAGATAGAACTGGGTTCCCATCTTGTTTTTATTATTGTTTTACCTGGTAATGGTGTTTGTTTTTTCATCAGTAAAATGAATATAATAATGCCACTTCAAGATTTCTTAGGGGCTTGGGTGTTAAATGAGATTAAGTATCTAGCATGTGATTGGTGATTGTGATGTATATAAATATGTAAAGAATGCTTCATCTATCCCTCCCAAAAGTAATTTTTTTTGTTTGTTGTTTTTTTAGACAGAGTTTCCGGCTGGGCATGGTGACTCATGCCTATAATCCCAGCACTTCGGGAGGTTGGGGTGGGTGGATCACAAGGTCAGGAGATCGAGACCATCCTGGCTAAAACGGCGAAATCCTGTCTCTAAAGATTTAAAAAAAAAAAAAAAAAAAAAAAGAGTTTCACTCTTGTTGCACAGGCTGGAATGTACTCAGCTCACTGCAACCTCCACCTCCCAGGTTCAAGTGATTCTCCTTGCTTCAGTCTCCCAAGTAGCTGGGATTACAGGCATGAGCCACTGTGCCTGGCCCAAAAGTCAAATTTTTGACAGTGGTTTTACCCTACCTTGTCAAATTAAAAAACATTTTGTTCTTAATAAATGTCATAAACATATTTATCTAAAACTTTTATTTAAATGTGTTTTTAAGCAAAAAATTTTTGGTGGGAAAATATGTTTTTACCTGAAAATTGAGGAGTTGCTTGCTTGTGTTTGAAAGAAAGGTGGAAGCACTGATTACCATCCATGCTAAGTTTAGTATAGAAGTCTAAAGCAGAGCATAAACTTTTTGTGTCTTTCTTGGAGAATTCTGAATTTGGTTTTTTGCAACCACATATTATCAGGTGATTCCAAAACCTTATGTGGACTGGAGGAAGAAAATTTTGCTAGTAGAGGTCACTAAATCAGCAGCTTTTTAGGCAGTGAGAGATTCATCCCACTCCTGTAACGTCGTGTGTCCCTATTATCCTGCACTCTCCCCTCTACTCCCAAGTAGCTCACTCTCCATTAAAACTATTGGAGGGAAATGAATGTATATTTTTAAGGGTCAAATATGTGTACAATCAATAATTTTCCTTTGTATTGCTTACATTCTGACCTCCTGAAACAAAGAGTTTTACAATTAACCATGGGTTAATACTCAGAATAAAATGGCTATGGGTAAATATTTGTTCCTTCCTGGAAAGGACCTATAAATCCTAAATCATGGCTTTCACCCAGTGACAGGATGAAAGCAGTTCCTTCTACAACTCCCTAAGTTAATACCCCACCTTTCATCCACAATCCCTCAAGGACTTTTATTTTTTCTCCAAAGTATACTGACTGGCAGAGCCCCTTCCCTGGGTGCACTCACATTTCCTGTTGAGATGTCAAGGCCTATACTACAGAGTGGTATTAGCGTTGATCTCTACAGAGGGTGATCTGAATAAAATATATAGATATAACTGCTTCTGTTTTGCTTTCTGTAAATATCTGTTCAAATTCTTGGAATTCTCTCCCAGCTCACTTCATGTAGCCTTTCATAAGGGACTTGGTTCTTAATGCTTTTGCCACTTCCTTAGTAGTCTGCTAGATGGTTTCTGTGGCAGCTTATTTTCACTGCCAATGGCAGGATTTCATCAAAAGGGCAGTAAAACATAATATTTAGGAATTCAGGCTCTAGCTTAGAGTCAGAGACCTGGGTTCACATGTCACCCCAGCTCCTTGGGCAAATTATTTAACTTCTCTAAGTGTCAGTTTCCTTATCTGCTAATTGGAGATATAGTATTTACCCTATAGTTAGCTGTGAATATTAAATGATATTATGAATATAAAATGTATTATATATTGCCTTGGACATTGTAAACATTCAGTAAAGCTTACCTATTATAAGGATCAAAGACTAAAGGAAGCTGGCAGAGGAGGGATGCTAAAAGACAATTTTTTTAAGAGACGGGGTCTTGCTATCTTGCCCAGGCTGGTCTCAAACTCCTGGCCTCAACTGATCCTTTGCCTCAACATAATAAAAAATATGCCTGAAGGTGTTGAAAGGGAAGAGACTATACTGTCATGCAAATTTGTTGAGTGATTACTATGGCCAAAAAATGGGACAATGACTGAGGCATAACCCCTACCTTCAGGAATCTGAGAGTCTAGTTTCTCCCTTAGTAAAGCTTAAGTAGCCACTATTAATCTCTTTGTGGCAAAAACAAATAGGTAAAATTCTGAAATGATGCAGGTGTGTTAATTTCTCATGATAGAATTAGAAAGGACCATTTAAAAAAAAAATCTGTCTACCCTATCTTGAGATGGGTGAAAATCTGGAAGGCTTTATGAGTAAAAAGGATCACTGATAGAATATTATTCTAGTACTGTTTCTAGACATTTCTAGAAAAGAAATGTCAGAGAATACTATATATAAAAATAATTTGAATGAAATTATGGTGCAGTCGAATTTTTTCCAGCTAATACGATTCTTTTCTAATATACTATTGTTGAAAGCCACTTAAATTCCAACAAAAATGAAATATATGAGGAAATTATGGTACTTATACCATGTCAGGATTAAAAATCAGGTTTTGGGCTGGGTGCAGTGGCTCATACCTGTAATCCCAGCATTTGGGAGGCCGAAGCAGGCAGATCACTTGGGGCCAGGAGTTCGAGACCAGCCTGACCAACATGGTGAAAACCCTCTCTACCAAAAACAAAACCTAGCCGAGCATGGTAGCACATGTCTGTAATCCCAGCTACTTAGGAGGCTGAGGCACGAGAATCACCTGAACCCAGGAGGCAAACACTGCAGTGAGCCAAGATCATGCCACGGCACCCCAGCCTTGGCAACAAAGTGAGACTCTGTTTAAAAAAAAATGGTTTTGGGCCGGGCGTGGTGGCTCACGCCTGTAATCCAAGCACTTTGGAGGCCAAGGCGGGTGGATCACCTGAGGTCGGGAGTTCAAGACCAGCCTGACCAACATGGTGAAACCTCGTCTTTAAAAAAAAAAAATTGGTTTTGGAGGACTCAGTAATGACATGGGAAAATCCTTTCTGATAAATGAAAAAAGCAGGCCTAGGCCGGGCATGGTGGCTCATGTCTGTAATGCCAGCACTTTGGGAGGCCGATGTGGGAGGATCACAAGGTCAGGAGTTCGAGACCAGCCTGGCCAATATGGTGAAACCCCATCTCTACTAAAAATATAAAAATTATCTGGGTGTGGTGGTGCGCACCTGTAGTCCCAGCTACTCGGAGGCTGAGGCAGGAGAATCGCTTGAACCTGCGAGGTGGAGGTTGCAGTGAGCTGAGATGGCAACACTGCACTCCAGCCTGAGCAAGAAAACAATACTCTAAAAAAACAGAAAAAAAAAAAAAAAAAAAGCAGGCCTAGATATAGGATGTTTCTAATTTTGTTAGAAAAGTATACAGAATGAAACCAGTAGTTGGAAGGTGAGGTTATAAGTAAATTTATTTTCTTCTTGAAACTCTTTTGAATAAAATAAACATTTCAACAAAATGATTCAGGCTCGTAAAATACTTGAGGCTCATGGTGCATTAGGTTTCAACTTAACATAGGTCACATTAAAAATCTGTTTAGGTGGGTCACCACGAAACAGATAGGGACAGAAAACAAAAAGTAACTGAAAGGGGAGAAAGCTTCAAGATTAATTTAACTTATATTGTTGTAGTATATAAGTTATTATGTATCCATGACAGCAAGGACTAACTAGAGCTCAGTAACGACATGCATATATCTAATTCTGGCATATTACGAAATCATACCTTGAGAATAGGTATAAACTTGAGAAGGATCACCTGTTACATCCATTGACAGTGAGTTGTATGATTCCCGAGAATGTTTTTCCATCACCTCTGCTGTATGACTGGATAAAGATGATGATGCAGACAATCGCAGTCTAACATCTCTTCCTTTTTTACCGCAGAGTGAACAATCTACTGGTGTGGCACTAGGTCCCCGGGGCAGCTGAACTTCATCTCTGTTGTAGTTTCTGACAGCTCCACTGTGATGAACAGAGCGTTCTCTTTGCCAGATATAATGGGTTGGTGCAATGGCCATAACCTATAATGGAAAGCTTACTTTTAGAATTTTAGTAAGATTTCAAAATTTACTAAATTGAGTTCAAAAATTGTAACTCAAGAAATGTCTCTAGAGTGAAGATAAAAATCCAAGTTGCTGATTTAAAAACAGAACATTTTCAGATAAGGCAATATTACTAAAAAGTGACTCACTGCTTGGATCTTTAACACAATAATTGACAAAGTAAATTATTTTAAACAGGAAATAGGACTGAAGCAACCTTCTAGGTTGTCAGGGTATTTATTTTTAAATTCTGAATATTCTAAGTTTGGGAAACATAATACAGTTAACTCTAAAACAATATGTAATTCTTAACTTTGGAATGTATTGGGTTAAAAAAAATTAAATGAGTTTCCCAGCTATGTGTGTTATGCTAATCTTAAAATGTTTGCAATTATGGAAAGAGATATGGTAAGGCTGGGCGTGGTGGCTCAGGCCTGTAATCCCAGCACTTTGGGAGGCTGAGGTGGGTGGATCATGAGGTCAAGAGATAGAGACCATCCTGGCCAACATGGTGAAATCCCGTCTCTACTAAAAATACAAAAAAATTAGCCGGGCGTGGTGGCACGTGCCTGTGGTCCCCGCTACTCAGCAGGCTGAGGCAGAATTGCTTGAACCCAGGAGACGGAGGTTGCAGTGAGCCGAGATTGCGCCACTGCACTCCAGCCTGGTGACAGAACAAGACTACGTCTCAAAAAAAAAAAAAAAAAAAAGAGAGAGAGATATGGTAAATAAGAACATAGGTAAGTTATTTAATCTTTCTGTTCCTCAGCTTTGTCATCTGTAGTATGGAGATAATATAATAAGTGTCTATTTTAGAAGGTTGTTGGGGAGGATCAGATGAGGCATTATTTATAAAGCCTCACTATCTGCCAGTCATTGTTCTATAAAGTTTGTTAAATAAAACATGGGCTTTAGATAAATAAAACAGGGTACACTTAGTTTCTTACCCTGGCACTGCCACATGCTAGCTGTATGAAACTGGACAAGATATTTAACCTTCCTGGGGCTCAATTTCTTTATCTCTAAAATGGGCATACCATCTACTTCACAGGATGATTCTGAGGACTAGATGATTTGTAAAATCATCACATAGTAAGCATCTGGCAAATGACAGCCATTTAAGAAGTCAAGCTAGGGAACTGCATGTATGTGCCAACCTCATTGCTAACCATTCTAAGCAAAAATCTTTAGTTACAGTAATCAATGACCCAAAGTAAATGAGAACTGTAACATCTGAGAGCTAGGCAGAGCCTTATTAATTGCCTAGACCAGTGATTTTCATGTTTAGAGAGTCTGGGTGCAATGACCCACTCCTGTAATTGCCATCACACCCAGCTAATTTTTGTATTTTTAGTAGAGATGGAGTTTTGCCATGTTGACCAGGCTGGTCTCCAACTCCTGCTGACCTCAAGTGATCCACCCACCTCAGCCTCCCAAAGTGGTGGGATTACAGGCGTGAGCCACCACACCCGGCCAAAAACTGTTATTTTTGCAACAAGTGCATCAGTCTCTCCACAAACTAAACCAGCTAGAAAAATACACAACCATGCTTATTTACTTTTTAACATGTCTACATATATTTTATGTACACATAATCATATAATTAGAATTTACTGTGATAAGTGAATTAAAAATAAAACTGTACCAGGGTCAAGAGAGCTAGATTTTCATCTTAATTCTGTTATTCTTGCAGGCGCAGTGGCTCATGCCTGTAATCTCACCCCACTTTGGGAGGCTGAGGTGGGTGGATCACTTGAGTCAGGAGTTTGAGACCAGCCTGGCCAATATGGTAAAACCCCATCTGTACTAAAAATACAAAATTAGCTGGGCATAGAGGTGCATTGTCTGTAATCCCAGCTACTTGGGTGGCTGAGGGAAGAGAATCATTTGAACCTGGGAGGCGGAGGTTGCAGTGAGCTGACATCATGCATTACACTCCAGCCTGGGTGACAACAGCGAAGCTCAGTCTCAAAAAAAAAAAAAAAAAATTCATTACTTCTTGGGCAAATTACAGGTGTCTTTTATATGAGAAAATAGATCACTTTCAATCCCCCAATGCTGTAATTCTATGAAAGGAACTTCTCTGAAACACTAGTAGCAGTTGATCTACTAGAAATATCCCCGTTTTTACTTATCTTATTCGTTCATCATTTTAATTAATTTATTATTATTTTTTTTTAAAAGACCAGGTTTCATTATGTTGGCCAGGCTAGTCTTGAACTCCTGACCTCATGATCTGCCCGCATCGGCTTCCCAAAGTGCTGAGATTACAGGCATGAGTCACAACACCCAGCCCTCTTTCATTATTTTTAGTGATGGGGTGTGCCTTGGGTCAGTGTTCCTAAAATCTGATACTTGGCCCTCTGTTTTTCTGTGTATATACTCTACCTCTGTGATCTCAAGAGGTAGTATAGTATAGGTGTTAAAAGCACTGACTGTCAAAACCAACCCAGTTAGCTTCTCCTCTCCCTGGCAGGGAGAGGAATGGGGAGGAGATAGGGATAGGCATGAAAAGATTTTTTAAAAGCACTGACTCTGGAGTCAGATTGCCTAGTTTGAATCCTGGAGTGCTGCTTTACTTATTGTGTGTCCTTGGAGAAGTCACTTAACCTCTCTGTTCCTTAGTTTCTTATCTGGGATTACCTAGCTAGATCTAAGAATTGTAAGAGTTAATACATAGGCAGTACTTAGAACAGTGCCTGGCAAGTTCTTAAAAAGTATTATTACTTTTACCTTGAATCTCTTAAATACTCTAAGCTTTAAGCATCATTTATATGTAATGACTTTTATCATGCCTGTTGACCATTCATTTAATTATATCCAGTTACTACCTTAAATTCATATCTATATACCAAATTCCTTATCCCCCCAGGGAATCTAGTTTGCTTCTGTAGCCTTCCCTATTTCCATTATGTAATCCGTTACTCTTCCTGTTATACGGATTTGAAACTGACAGTTCCCTCTCCCATGTACCCTATATCCAATTGGTCACCAGGTAATGATCATTATAATTTTGTAACATTTCTAACATCTTTCATTTTCTTCAGCGCTGCTATCAATTTTCTTCACACCCTTGTTTCTAGCTATAGCAAGTTTAGCAATTTCCAGTACATTCCCTATATTGGGTCTCTTCTGCATACTGGATGAATAATCCAATAATACATTGGATTATTCTGTCCAAACACACTATTATATCATTGCTTTCTAAATTCCTAATCTGGAATCAAATAATAGATACTGAAGAACTCAGTTATGATGATATTGTGGCATCTTGGCCAGAGTATTAACTGGAATAGAGAAAAACTTCTTGATTAAATTGCTACCCTCCATGATGTATGAAAGGGGCTGTAAGTGTAGTCTAATTCTCTCATTAGATAGACATCCTCCCTAATGTGTGAACCAGTCTAGAAATTAAGCCATCACCAATGTAAATAAATTGCACCTCAAAGGAGCTGATGATAAGATCATCAGGTAAGAAGATAAAATCAGAATAAACAGAGAAATAGTCCACTTTTTTTTTGAGAAGCCCTATATATATTTTCCAATTTAATCACACCCCATCTCTTTCAAAAAAAGAATGAGGCAGCTAACAAAAAAATGGGGGAAAAACTTCATTGAACTGGGACCCAAAAGGGAAATTTCAACTAAAAAGGGAAAGCAGACATACCAGTAATAAAATGTAACAGAGTCGATGTGGTTAAGGATAGTACCTGGCTCTTAGCTTCTTTGCAGCCAAGATTAAAAAAAGAAAAGAGACAAATTACAAAACTCATTATTTGAAAAGAGAGCACATGTTCTTTCTTATGCCAGTACCATATAATGCAAAGAGTACTGAGTTTAAGTATGTTGGGTCTGCTACTTATTAACTTCATGGCCATGGACAAATCACAGTCTTACTAAGCCACAGTTTTTGCATCTGTGAAATGAAGAGAATACTGAGGCTATTTTTTAATTCCCAAGATAAGATATAAATGCATTTTTCTAAACTAATCAGTAAGAGAGGCTAGATGTCACAGAAAAAAGAACACTAGGAAGTCATTAGATGTTCTAGCTCTGCCATTTCTATGATTTTGAGTAAACCCCAACCTCCTTGATCCTCAGTTTCATCAACTGTAAAATGAGAATGTCACCACCCTCACAGCTATTTGTGTGATAATTTCTGGGAAAATATTCATAATTTATATAGCACTATGCAAATGTAAAGTATTATTAGTGTAAGCTAGTTTGTAGCTACTATCCAAACTTATTTTAGGATATAGGACTAAAGAAATGTTTTGTTTGGCAGTATGCCAGGCTTTCAGTAACAAATTTAAATGCTTAAATTTTCAGAAGTCTGTCTTACTACTTCAGGAACGGGAATGGGGTGATATAATACTTCTTTGCAGTACACTCCCAGGGCACTGAACTTGGTGTGTTATTTATAAAGTAGTTGTCCAGTGAACACTTAACAGGATGAAATCTACTAGGCAAATACCTTTTCTATATGCCAACATGATTCAAATGTAGGTAGTTGGAACAGCCAAAAGAACAGCTTCTCTATCTGCCACTGGAGTAAGGGGCAGTGCAAAGTGAGCTCAGCGAAGAATTATTTTGTAGTTTATTGTTTCCCTATTTCATGGATAAGAAGGTATGAAAAAGAATTGGAAGTCCCATTCATTTTATCAGTCAACAAATATTTATTGACTACCTACTACGTGCCAGGTACTGTTCTAAGCACTGGAGATAGAATAAGAACAAAATAAGGCTGGGGGCAGTGGCTCATGCCTGTAATCCCAGTACTTTGTGAGGGTGAGGTGGGCAGATCACTTGAAATGAGGAGTTTGAGACCAGCCTGACCACCATGGTGAAAACCCTGTCTCTACAGAATAGCCAGGCATGGTGGCACATGCCTATAATCCCAGCTATAATCCCAGCTACTCAGGAGGGTGAGGCAGGAGAATCACTTGAACCTGGGAGGTGGAGGTGGCAGTGAGCCGAGATGGCGCCACTGCACTCCAGCCTAAGTGACAGAATGAAACTCCATCTTAAAAAAAAAAAAAAAAAAAAAAAAAAAAGGGTCAGGCACTGCGGCAAAACACGAATATAAACCCAGAACTCCGGGAGGCCAAGGTGGGAGGACTGTTTGAGCCCAGGAGTTCAAGGTTGCAGTGAGCTATGATTACACATTGCAGCCTGGGTAACAGAATGATACCCTGTCTCAGGAAAAAAAAAAAAAAAAAAGCAAAACAAAGACCCTGCTCTCTTGGAATCTGTATTTTAGTGGGAGGAAATGTATTAGCCAGATAAATAAATAAAAAGGAGTCTGTTATATGATGGTTGAGTGCTTTGAGGAAAATTGGAACTGAGAAAGGGAATACAGAATAATAGTGGGAGGAACTACTTTAAATTTTAACAGCTTTGAAATTTAATTAAAATACCTTACAATTCATCCAACTGAAATGTAAAATTCAATGATATTCAGTATATTCAGAGTTGAGCAACCATTACCACAGTTAATTTTGAAACATTTTCATCACTGTATAAATAGAGCAATCACACTCCACTTTCTCCCTTCCCTCAACCCATAGTAACTACTAATCTACTTCTGTCTCTGAATTTGTCTATTCTGGACATTTCATATAAATGGAATCATACAATATGTCATCCTTTGTGACAGACTTCTTTTATGTAGCATAACATTGTCAAGGTTATCTGTGATGTAGCTTGTACCAGGTACTTCATTCCTTTTAATTGTCAAGTAATATTTCATTGTAGGGATATACCTTATTTTGTTTATCTATTCTATCAGTCGATGGACATTTAGGTTGTTTCTACTTTGGCTATTATGAATAATGCTATGAACATTCATGTTAAAGTTTTTGTGTGGACGTAGTTTTGTTTTTTTTCTTTTGGCATATAGCTAGGAGTAGACTTGCTAGGTGATAGAGTAACTCTATATTTAGCCTTGTGAGGAACTCTAGACTGTTATGCAAAGCAATTTCACCATTTTACATTTCCATGAGAGGTGTATGAGGGTTCCAATATCTCCACATCCTCTCCAATACTTTTATTTTGTTTATAGCCATCATAGTGGGTGTGAAGTAATATCTCATCATGCTTTTGATTTGTAATCCCTGAAATGGCTAATGATGTTGAACATCTGTGTGTGTGTGTGTGTGTGTGTGTGTGTGTGTGTGTGTGTGTGTTAGCAATTTGTATACCTTCTTTGGACAAATGTCTATTCAGATTCTTTGCCCATTTATTGATTGCCTTTTTATTATTAAGTTGTAAAGCTCTTTATATTTCTAGATGCAAGATTCTTATCAAATAGATGACTTGCAGAAATTTTTTTTTCATTTTGTGGGTCATCTCTTCACTTGGTATCCTTTGAGGGACAAAAGGTTTTAATTTTGATGATGTCCACTTTATATTTTCTTTTGTTACTTGTTACTTTTAGTATCATATCTAAGAAACCTAATTCAAGGTCATGAAGACTTACTCCTATGTTTTCTTCTAAGAGTTTTTTTTTTTGAGACAGTCTTGTTCTGTTGCCAGGCCGCCAGGCTGGAGTGCAGTGGCGGGATCTCGGCTCACTGCAACCTCCACCTCCTGGGTTCAAGCAATTCTCCTGTCTCAGCCTCCCGAGTAGCTGGGATTACAGGCACGCACCACCACACCCAGCGAATTTTTGTATTTTCAGTAGAGATGAGGTTTCACCATGTTGGCCAGGATGGTCTTGATCTCTTGACCTCATGATCCACCTGCCTCAGCGTCCCAAAGTGCTGGGATTACAGGCATGAGCCACCGCGCCTGGCCTCTTCTAACAGTTTATGGTTTTAAGTTTTACATTTAGGTCTTTGATCCATTTTGATTTAATTTTTATATATGGTATAAACCAGAGGTTCAGCTTCATTCTTTTGCATGTAGATAATCCAATTTTCCCAGCACCATTTGCTGAAAAGACTACACTTTCCCCATTGAATTTTCTTGGTACCCTTTTCAAAATTCAGTTGAACATAATTGAGGGTTTATTTCTGGACACTTCTATTCCATGGAGAAAGATACTACTTTATATAAGGTGATAAGGAAAGGTCTCTCTGAGGTTACATTTAAGCAGAATCCTGAATGTAGTTAGGAAGTGAAGCATACTGATATCTGGGGAACAATATTCCAGGTTATGGGAACAATAAATGCAAAGACCATGAGATAGGAGTGTAACTGGTATCTTTGAGGTAAGGAAGCCAGTGTAGCTTGAGTGGAAGAGCAAAGATATGAGATGAGATCACACCCAGGGACGCCTCCTCTAACTTGGCCAGGCATGGTGGCTCACGCCTGTAATCCAAGCACTTTGGAGGCCAAGGCGGGCGGATCACCTGAGGTCGGGAGTTAAAGACCAGCCTGACCAACATGGTGAAACCCGGTCTTTAAAAAAAAAAAAAAAAAAAAGAGATCAAAGAGATAAGGGAGGAGGGCTGGTAGGCCATGTAGGACCATGACTAGGACTTTGTCTTTTACCCTATGTAAGGCTGGAAGCCACTGGAGGCTTTTGAGTAGAGGAGTCATGATTTGACTTACCTAAAAAAAATTACTCTGGCTGCTATATGAAAAATAGATTATAGCTGCATATGGTGGCTCAAACCTGCAATCCCAGCACTTTGGGAGGCCAAGTTGGGAGGATTGCTTGAGCACAGGAGTTTGAGACCAGCCTGGGCAACATAGTGAGACCCCATCTCTACAAAAAATAAATTAGCCAGGCATGGTGGCACATGCCTGTAGTCCCAGCTACTTGGGAGGCTAAGACAGGAAGATCGCTTGAGCCTAGGAGTATGCCATGAGCACACCACTGCACTCCAGCCTGGGTAACAAAGTAAGACCCTGTCTTTTTTTTTTAAGATGGGGTTTCACCATGATGGCCAGGCTGGTCTTGAACTCCTGACCTCAGATGATCCACCCACCTCAGCCTCCCAAAGTGCTAGGATTACAGGCGTGAGCCACCATGCCTGGCAACCCTGTCTTTTTGTTTTTTTGAGTCTTGCTCTGTTGCCCAGGCTGGAGTGCAGTGGCGCCATCTCAACTCTCCACAACCTCTGCCTCCCGAGTTCAAGCAATTCTCCTGTCTCAGCCTCCTGATAGCTGGGATTACAGGTGCACACCACCACATCTAGCTAATTTTTATATTTTTAGTAGAGGTGGGGTTTCACCGTGTTGGTTTGGCTAGACTCGAACTCCTGACCTCATGATCCACCTACTTCGGCCTCCCGAAGTGCTGGGATTACAGGCGTGAGCCATCGTGCCCAGCCAGACCCTGCATTTTAAAAAAAAAAAAAAGGTGGGAGGTAGGAGAGACTGTTTGGAAATTTATGCCAATAATCGAGGCAAGAGGTGACAAAAGTACAGCAGTCTAGTGGTGAAGGTGGTAAGCAATGGTAGAATACTTGATTATTTTTCAAGGTACGAATATAATAAAAAGAAGTCAATGGAAATAGTATCTTTTTTGGCCTGAGCAACTAAAAGGATAGTTACTATTTATAAATATGTGGAAGACTGTAGGAGGAGCAGATGTGGAGGTCTGTGTCAAGGAGTCAGGAGTTTAATATTAGGCATGTTAAGTTTGAGATATCAATTAGACAAAAAATATCAGGCCATTTAGTATGCAGATTTGGAATTGGGGAAAAGTATTAGTTATTAGTGTTAAAGCCTTGAGAGTGAATGAGGTCACCTAATAAGCTAATACCAATAGAAAGGAGAAGAGATACTAAGTCTGAGCCTAAGGGCACTCTAATGAAGTTGGTGAGGTGAAAAGGAACTGGCAAAAGTGACTAAAAAATACCTGGTATCCTCAAAACTAAGTGGAGACAGTGTTTCAGGAAGAAATGAGGGATAATGTCAAATGCTGCTAAGTTGAGTAGATTGAGGACTAATAATTAACCTTTGGATTTGGCCATATAGAGGTATTTGGTGCCCTGACAAGTTTCTATAGAATCATGGGAAAAAGACTTTATATAACAAGTTCAAAGAGAATGGAAAGAACAGAAGTAGAGGTAGAATACAAGCAATTCTTCCAAGAGTTTAGTTACAAGGGAAGCAAAGCAGAGAAATGCAGTGGGAGCTGGGGGATAAAGTTTTTGTTGTTTTTATTGATGGACATCTTAGAGCAATTCTGTATTCTGATGGCAGTGACCCAATAAAATAAAAAATGTGAAATTCTGGAAAGGGGACAATTACTGGAATGTGATGTCCTTGAGAAGGTAAGAAAAGATGAGATCTAGTGCACAAGTAGACTTGAAGAGGAACAAAGATCATTCTTTCACAGTAACACAAGGAAGGCAGAATATATGGGTACGCATGTAGGTAGGATAAACGATAAAATGTGAGCATACTGACAGTCTGTTCTACTGCTTCTGTTTTCTCAGTAAAAGAATAATGCATGATTGTTGTAATTTAAGTGTGAAGATAGAGATGGGAGATATTAGAAGTGTACTAGATGTTTCACTTCATTACATTTGCAGTTTATTGTTTAGAAATAGATAGGCAAATAAATAATTACAAATTTTGTTCAGTGATATAGAAGGGAACAAAGTATTGTGATAAGGATAAAGGGACTAAATTCATTTAAATAAGATGACCTTTTTGAAGAGAAAAAATAAGTTCCATTAATCTTTTTAAAAATGTTGATAAATTTGGGCAGTGACAGTGTGAAAAAAATGTTGATAAATTTTAAAATTATGAAAAAGCATTAGGAACAATATAACAAACATCCATATTCCTACTGCCTGGAATTAATAGATGTAATATTTCTATTTTTGCTCCAAGTCTTTTTTTATTTTTAATTTTTTGGGACAGGGTCTTGTTCCATTGCTGAGGCTGGAGTGCAGTGGCATGATCACAGCTTACTGCAGCCTGAACTTGCTAGGCTCAGGTGATTCTCCCACCACAGCCTCCCAAGTAGCTGGAACTACAGGTGTGCACCACCACCCCTACCTAATTTTTTGAATTTTTTGTAGAGACATGGTTTCGCCATGTTACCCAGGCTGGTCTTGAACTCCTGGACTCAAGCAATCCAGACACCTTAGCCTCCAAAAGTGCTGGGATTACATGTGTGAGCTACCATGCCCAGCTGCCCTTTTTAAATTAAAAGAAATAATATAGTTTCTGGTAGATGTTTCCTAAGTACTCACTAAATCACTATATAAATGGATAAGTTAATTCTATCAAAACTTAAGATTTGCAAGTGCATCAAGTAGCCCACATTTATCAAACTTTTCTGAACTAATACTAGAGCTTACAGTGGCCACTGCTTTCCATTTAATTTTCTACTCTAGAATTTTTCTGTAGTTTGAAATACTGACTTTATTAAAAACCAGAACATTTGATAAAATAACTGTTAAATTTTTAGTGTCCTGCTGATTTGTCCTAATAAGATTTCTTTTTTTTTTTTTTGAGACAAGGGTTTCGCCATGTTGGCCAGGCTGGTCTCAAACTCCTGACCTCGTGATTCACCTGCCTTGGCCTCCCAAAGTGCTGGGATTGGAGGCATGAGCCACCAATCCTGGCCTTGTCCTAATAACATTTGGCATCAAGAAAACAATATATTCTATTTGAAAAGAGTTATGATTTTAAACAATATTTACACTGTATACCATTTAGTATATGTGTTTCAATTTTGGGAACCTGAAATTTCACTAACTTTATTGAACAAAAATTATTATTCAACTCCAGTGTTACTGTAATCCTAAATAAGATATTTTGGTCTGTTCATATCACCCTTTTTTGATATATTGATGATATAGACGGAAGAAATACATTAGAAGTACTTACTATAGAAATAGGCTGCTCTGAAAAATAGAAATGACAATTTTTTGTTTGTTTTTGAGATGAAGTCTCACTCTGTCACCCAGGCTAGAGTGCAGTGGCACCATCTCAGCTCACTGCAACCTCTGCCTCCTGGGTTCAAGTGATTCTCCTGCCTCAGCCTCCCACGTAGCTGGGATTACATGCACCTGCCACCATGCCTGGCTAATTTTCGTATTTTTAGTAGAGATGAGGTTTTACCATGTTGGCCAGGCTGATTTTGAACTCCTGCCTGACCTCAGGAGATCCACCTGCCTCAGCTTCCCAAAGTACTGGAATTACAGGCATGAGCCACTGAGCCCAGCCAACAGTTTTTAATTATGGTGATAATAAGACAGCAACATTGTAATACACAAGTTGTATTCATGGTAATGATCAATGGTCTACTCTACATATACAAAAAAAAAAAAAAAAAAAAAAAAAACCAGAATACCAAAACATTAGAAGCACATTAAAAAACAAGGATAATTAGATAAACAGAAAACAAAGATTACACATATAAAGCATTTAAAAATTCTTACCTCCTCACAGCATCGTCTGCTTACAATAGCCCTATAGTCAATTCTATCCCAGAGCTGGTCCCTTAACTTTAAGAAATTAGGGAATAATTTTCTCCAGTTTTTCCCTAAAGCCCATGGAAAAATTTCATACTTGGTTTCTTCTTCATCTTCTTCAACTGTATTAGCCAGATACCTAACAAAGAAGATCACAACCCAAAAATGAAATGGGTAAAGGACAGAATAAGTCATTTACACTAACAAAAAGACATAAAAGTGACTTATAAACACATGAAAGGTGTTCAACCTCACTTAAGGAAATGTATTTCAAAAATAGAGATACAGTTAATTTTATCTTGTTGGGTTCTAGGTATTTCTCATTCCTATAAATCTTGAGCTTTGTTCTGGGATGCAGTTAAAGTTACTTTGAAATAATCTGATCCTTTCGGATGTTGCTTTTATGATTTTTTAGGTGGATCTGGAGCAATATTCAGTCTGGGGCTAGTTATTCCTCACTACTGAGGCAAGACCTTCTCAATGCTCCATGAGTTATAAATCTTTTCAGCCTGGCTGGTGGGAACAGGTACTATTTGCAGCCCTATGTGAATGTTAGGCACCTTTCCTCCTAATCTTTTCATAACATCTTTCCCCAGATTCAGGTAATTTTCTTATACACATATGAAACTTGGTATTCTGCTAAATACTTGAAGGGAACCAGCCATGCACAGAAGCAGGAAAACATGACTCATTATAAGGAGAATAAGAAATCAAAATCGGCTGGGCACAGTGGCTCCTGCCTGTAATCCCAGCACTTTGGGAGGCGAGGCGGGTGGATCACGAGGCCAGGAGTTCAAGACCAGCCTGGCCAAGATAGTAAAACCCCATCTCCATTAAAAACACAAAAAAAATTAGCCAGGTATGGTAGCACACACTTGTAGTCCCAGCTACTCGGGAGGCTGAGGTGGGAGGATCGCTTGAACCCAAGAGGTGGAGGTTGCATTGAACCGAGACCCGTGCCATTGTACTCCAGCCTAGGCAACAGAGCAAGACTCTGTCTCAAAAAAAAAAAAAAAAGAAAAGAAAGAAAGAAAGAAAAAAGAAATCAAAATCAACCCAAAACTGATACCCATGCTTGACATAAAAGATAAGGACATTGAAACTGTTATAATTATTCTGTATGTTCAAAAAGTTAAGTAGACATATTGAAAATATACTTCTAGAGATGAAAACTACAATGTGTACAATGAAAAATACACCGATTAGGGTTAATAGCAGATTAAATACCACAAAGAAAACATCTGTGAATTGAAGACATAATAGAAACTATTCAAGATGAAATACACAGAATACAGAGAAACAAAAATCATAAACAGAGCATCAGGGCCAGGTGCTGTGGCTCACACTTATAATCTCAGGACTCTGGGAGGCCAAGGTGGGTGGATTGCTTGAGGCCAGGAGTTCAAGACCTGCCTGGCCAACAAGGTGAAACCCCATGTCTACTAAAAATACAAAAATTATCTGGGCATGATGGGCCGTGCCTGTAATCCCAGCTACTTGGGAGACTGAGGCAGGAGAATCACTTGAACTGGAAGGCAGAGGTTACAGTGAACCACTGAGATTGTGCCACTGCACTCCAGCCTGGGCAACAGGGGGAGACTCTGTCAAAAAAAAAAAAAAAGAAAAGAAAGAAAAAGAAATTAAATTAAGAAAAAATAAACAGCATCAGTTTGATGTGGGACTTCAATAAATAGGTGGAACTGGAGACTCTGAAGGCCAGTATCAATAACAATGCAGGACTCTTTCAATGCCCTGTTATCTGAAAAGGTCAGACAGAAAATCAGGTGGACAGAAGACATTTGAAGGAATTACAGCTGAAAGTTTTTGAAATTTAATAAAAACTATAAACCTACAAAGAAGTTTAATGAACTTCAGAGCACATGAAACATGAAGAAAATTAAACCAATAAACGGCACAATCAAATTGCTCAAAACCAGCAATAAAGAGTAAATCTTAAAAGTAGTAAGAGAAAAAATAAGGATGGGTTAGATTTCTCATTGGAAATAATACAAATCCCACAGATGACTTTCCAAGAAAAACGGTCACCTTACAATAAAAATATTACAAAACACATAAGGGAACAAGATACCAAGAGCAGAAACAGATACTGGAATAGACACAAAAATATAAGAATAATTATCTCCAGTATATGTAAAAAAATTAAAAGTACCTTGATAATATGATAAATGGATAAGTATATTTGAAAAATAAGAAAATAGAACTTTTATAAACGGAAAATTTTATAATGAAATTAACTAGCATATTAGACATAAGATGAAGATAAAATTAGTGAACTGAAAGATAAATCTAAGTAAATGATCCAAAATGCAGCCCAAACAAACATAGATAGAAAATAGCAAAGATGGGGATGGGTGCGGTGGTAGCTCATGCCTGTAATCCCAGCACTTTAGGAGGTCAAGGCAGGTAGATTGGTTGAGTTCAGGAGTTTGAGACCCAGCCTGGGCAACCTGGAGAAATTCTGTCTCTACAAAAAAATACAAAAAATTAGCTGGGTGTGGTGGTGCACGCCTGTGGCCCCAGCTATTTGAGAGGTTGAGGTGGGAGGATTGCTTGATCCCAGGAAGTGGAGATTGTAGTGAGTTGAGATCACACCACTGCACTACAGCCTAGAGTGAGACTCTGAGGAAGGAAGGAAAGAAGGAAGGAAGGAAGGAGGGAAGGAAGGAAGGAAGGAAAGAAGGAAGGAAGGAAGGAGGGAAGGAAGGAAGGAAGGAAGGAGGGAAGGAAGGAAGGAAGGAAGGAGGGAAGGAAGGAGGGAAGGAAGGAAGGAAGGAAGGAAGGAGAAGGGGGAGGGGAAAGGGAAGAGAAGGGGAAGGGGAAGGGGAGGAGGGAGGGTGGGAAAAAGAAAGAAGCACTCCAGCCTAGAGTGAAACTCAAAGAAAGAGAGAGAGAGAGAGAGAAAGAAAAAGAAAGAAAGAGAAAGAAGAAAGAAGTGAGGGAGGAAGGGAGAGAGAGAAGAGAAAGAGAAAGAGAGAAAGAGAAGAAAAGAAAGAAACAGAGAAAGACAGATAAAAGAAGTGAGGTGAGGGAGGAAGGGAGGGAGAGAAGAGAAAGAAAAAGAAAGAAAGAGAAAGAAAAGATCAAAGGTAAGTGATGTGGAAGACTGAGTGAGGCATAACAAGTTTAACTGGTTTCAAAAGGAGATAGCACAGGTAAAGGAATATTTGAAGACAGTGGATAGAATTTTCTGAGTTGTCTGTTGAAAGGCATCAATCTTCAGGTCAGGCACAGTGGCTCACGCCTGTAATCCTAGCACTTTGGGAGGCTGAGGTGGGTGGATCACCTGAGGTCGGGAGTTCAAGGCCAGCCTGGCCAATATGGTGAAACCCCGTCTCTACTAAAAATACAGAAATTAGCTGGACATGGTGGCTAATTTTTTGTATTTTTAGTACCTGTAATCCCAGCTACTCAGGAGAATTGAACCAGAGGCGGAGGCTGCAGTGAGCCGAGATGGCACCACTGCACTCCAGCCTGGGTGACAGAGAAAGACTGTCTCAAAAAACAAACAAAAACAAAAACAAAAACAAAAGGGCTCAGGCTGGGCCCTGGGGTGGTTGGCAGCAATGTCCCCTGCCCTCAGCTGAGCCCTGGAAAAAAAAAGAGAGAGAGAGAGAAAAAAAATAGTAAAAAAAAAAAAAAACCTAAAACAAAAACAAAAAAAATCAATCCTTAATCTTCAAATCCAGAAAGCTTACCAAATCCCAAGCAGGTTATTAAAAAGAAACCAGTGCCAAACATCTAAGAAAAAGAGGTCTTAAAAGCAGCCAGAAGGCCAAGTGTATGGCTCATTCCTGTAATTCCAGCACTTTGGGAAGCCAAGGTGGGTAGATGGCTTGAAATCAGGAGTTTCAGACCAGCCTGAGCAACGTGAGAAAACCTCATCTCTACAAGAAAAAAAAAAAGAATTAGCCAGGTGTGGTAGTGTGAGCCTGTGGGTCCCAACTACTCAGGAGGCTAAGGCAGGAAGATCACTTGAACCCTAGAGGCAGAGGTTGTAGTGAGCAAAGATCATGCCATTGCACTCCAACTTGGGTGACGGAGTGAGACCCTGTCTCAAAAAAAAAAAAAAAAAAAAAAATTAAGAACCTCCCATATGTTGGTAATTGGAGGATGAAATAACGAGTTTTATGTTCCTTGCCCATAAGGAGCCTACAATTAAGTAGAGAAGGCAAGAAATACTAAACAAATAATTCTGAAAGGGAATGTGGAAGAATAATAATAGAAGTTCAGAGACTAAAGGAGGACAGGTGCGGTGGCTCACGCCTGTCATCCCAGCACTTTGGGAGGCCAAGGGGGGCGGATCGTGAGGTCAGGAGATCAAAACCATCCTGGCTAACATGGTGAAACTCCGTCTCTAATAAAAAGTAACAACAACAACAAAAAATTAGCTGGGTGTGGTGGCATGCACCTGTAATCTCAGCTACTTGGGAGGCTGAGGCAGGAGAATCACTTGAATGTGCAGTGGAGTTCAACTGCATGGACGTTGTAGTGAGCAGAGATTGCGCCACTGCACTCCTGCCTAGGGGTCAGAGCAAGACTGTTTCGACAAAAAAAAAAAAAAAAAAAGAATATACAGAAAGGAAACATTATAAGAGACTATGTAGAAAGGAAAAGAACTTGAGCTTTAGAACTATGGCTGAAATATTTAATGAGGAGAACTATTGAGTCCACACAAAAAGTATGATTAGACTTAAAATGGAAATTATAATACATGTTATTTTTAATACGGAGCTTATATAATACAACATGCAATAAAATCTGACAGATAATTGTATTGCATAAACTGACTAGTGCTCTACTGATAATAACTTTACAAAACAAAACAAATTCATTTTCAGACATCTAGTAGAATTTAAACTAAAGCTTCTTTTGGTTTGTTTTTAATTCTCAGGTGAAAAAAACTACAAAATAAACATTGCATCAACATACAGATACAATACTGAGATATATAAACAGCAATTTAACTTAGTGGTCGATGTCTGAATTTGATCATTGATAAACCACTCCTGAGTTTGTGCCCCTGCTTTGCTGCTTACTAACTTGTTTGCTCTTAGAAAGTACTTAATCTTCGGCCGGGCGCGGTGGCTCAAGCCTGTAATCCCAGCACTTTGGGAGGCCTAGGTGGGCGGATCACAAGGTCAGGAGTTCAAGATCAGCCTGGCCAACATGGTGAAACCCCGTCTCTACTAAAAACACAAAAATTAGCCAGGCATGGTGGCGGGCACCTGTAATCCCAGTTACTTGGTAGGCTGAGGCAGGAAAATCACCTGAACCCAGGAGGTGGAGGTTGCAGTGAGCTGAGACCAAGCCATTACACTCCAGCCTGACTGACAGAGCAAGACTCCATCTCAAAACAAAACAAAACAAAACAAAGTACTTAATCTTCCTAAGTCTCGGTTTCCTCATCTGTAAAACAGGGATAATACAAAATTTCATAGGGAAGATTAAATGAGTTAATACTATATTAAAATTTTTTGTGGTGCCTTGCACATAATACTCAGTATTAGCTAATACTATTCTATTTTTCCAATTTAGCAATCATCCCCAATTTTGAGTTCATTTTTCCCTATGTACTGGAAAATGTATCTCCTGAATACATGTAGAAATCAGTTTCTTCTAGTTCTATTTTTTTTCTTTCTTTTTATTCTGACAGTGTTTTTGCTCTGTTGTCCAGGCTTGAATACAGTAGTGATCAAAGCTCATTGCAGCCTTGAACTCCTGGGCTCAAGTGATCCTCTTCATCTCAGCCTCCCAAGTAGCTGGCACTACAGGCACATGCCACCATGCCTGGCTATTTTATTTTTGTAGAGACTTGCTATGTTGTCCAGGCTGGTCTTGGACTTCTGGCATGAAGCAATCCTCCTGCCCCAGCCTCCCAAAGTCCTGGGATTACAGGCATGAGACACTGTACCCAGGTTAGTCCCATTTCTTTAATAAGTCTTTGATTCTGAGTTAAATACACTTTGGGTAAAAACTTATTCTTCAGTGCTGACAGCTATTGTGGTATTCAACTTAAATATGTTTTATATGTGTTCTCTGGTTAAACACTTAAAATTATATTCATGTGGCTGGGTGTGGTGGCTTACGCCTGTAATCCTAGCACTTTGGGAGGCTGAGGTGAGTGGATCACTTGAGGTCAGGAGTTCAAGATCAGCCTGGTCAACATGGTGAAACCCAGTCTCTACTAAAAATTCAAAAAATTAGTTTGGTGTGGTAGCAGGCTCCTGTAATCCCAGCAACTTGGGAGGCTGAGGCAGGACAATCACTTGAACCCGGCAGGCAGAGGTTGCAGTGAGCCGAGATTGCACCACTGCACTCCAGCCTGGGTGACAAAGTGAGACTCCATCTCAAAAAAAAAATTATATTCACACATTCCCAACTGCAGCATTATATCCAAATATATATATGTATGTGTGTGTGTGTGTGTATACATATATATATATATATATGTATACACACACACACACACACACACATACTTTTTTCTGAAATGGAGTCTCACTCTGCCTCCCAGGCTGGAGAGCAGTGGTGTGATTTTGGCTCACTGTAACCTCCACCTCCTGGGTTCAAACAATTCTCCTGCCTCAGCCTCCCGAATAGCTGGGATTATAGGTGCCCATCACCATGCCCAGCTAATTTTTATATTTCTAGTAGAGACGAGGTTTCGCCATGTTGGCCAGGCTGATATCGAACTCCCGACCTCAGATGATACACCCGCCTTAGACTCCCAAAATGCTGGGATTACAGGTGTGACCCACCACACCTGGCCAGAAATATATTCTTAAATTATACAGATTCTAAATGAATTCTGATCTATAGATTGGAAAACCATTTCACAGATTACAATGATATATAAACTAATATAAAGTCAATGGAAGAAATGGAAAACAAACTGTATTCCTTTGTCACAGCTCAGTGTTTAGTAAAGAAGCCAGTGAATACTAAAGGTATCAAATATGGATAATGCCTATGGATATAGATCCACAAAGACTATGTTTAGAGCATTTTCCACAAGTTGTTCAATATAAAAGGGAAATGATGATGATAGTGATTTTTACTATACGTTAATTGGAAATTTCAGAGAATATTCTGGTTTTAAAAAATATCTAAGTCACAAAGAGGAGAATTTGGGATAATTTATATGGAACCATTCTGGAAAATGTAAAACATCCAATATAGACTGAAGTGGAATACTGAACAAGAAGTCTTAGGCATATAGCATGATAAGGTAAGTGGAAAAAGCAATATCCTAAAGTAAAGAATGTATAGCATTTCTACAGGACTATTCAAAGATATACATAAGGTTTTAAACAGCCTGTTTTAAATAAGGTGTCATATATATAATAGATAACACAAAAATCACTTAGTATAAAGTATACTTACAGAGCAATAAAGAAATTTATCCTGGTATGCTCACTTATAGTAAATTTAGCCCTCTTGAAATAAACAAAGGTCATAGCCAAAAGATACTATAAGGAAAAAAGTTAAAAATTAATATTTTGCTTTCATAAATAAAACTGCTTTAAAATAGCTAACTTAAAATTTTCTGATGAATAAGCTAAAACAATAAAGTGTTACTTATATAATTATGTACTTACATTTTGACTCCCTGTAATCTACCATGTGAACAGTGAAAAGTAGTTCTTGACTATTTGTTATGTCATTATTAACTAGAATGGACTCCTAAATTTTATTATAGCCAATAGTTTTTTGAGCTAAAATTCCACTTTTATCTAATCTAAATTTCAAACCTATAGAGAAACTGAACAGCAAAATGAATAGCCATGCATCCTCACTTAGATCCACCAAATTTGCCATGTTTAATACCTCTATTTGTGTATATGTATGTGTATATATAATTTTTTCTAAGCCCTTTGAGTTAGTTGCAGACACCCATACTCACTTTTTAAAATAACTTTTAAAAATGACTTCCAAATGACTTCAGAAATTAGAATAACAAGGCTCTATTTTCATGGGCAGACTGTGTTTTAAATGTATTATTAAGAAAGATACATCTCTAGCCTGATATTAGGATATATGCCAGGTTCTGTCCAAATTAAAACCAAGTTATAATAATGTATCAGATTATCTCTCATAAGACATTTATTCATCCTATTGTAACAGGATTTGCCACAAAGGTGATACCAAGTTTTCATAGTAACTTCAGTAAAGGATTCTTGGAATAGTGTTAAGATATAGTACTCCTGGTTAGTTACTTTTCAAACACTGCCCCCTTCTGTGCAGCAACTTTAATGCACCTTAAAACCACAAAGTTTAAAACTTTGTAACTCCACATGAATTGGATATTTGATATTACAGAATTACTGTTAATTTTTAAAAGTGTCATGACATTGTAATTGTTTTAAAATATCCCTTAACTTTTAGTGATACATTATGAAATGTTTATGGATATAATGTCAAGAAGTCTGGGATCATCCTCAAAATAATCCAGTTTTTGGTGAGAGGCATTAGAAAAAACAAGAATGGTCACAGTTGATCTATTGTAGCTACATGAGAGGCACATGGAGGCTCTTTGCTCTGTTCTATTTACTTTAAATTGTGTATGTTTTAAATTTTCCAAAATGAAATTTAGAAAACTTTATAAACCTTCTTCCAGTGTATCCCTGTCACCTTAAGCTTAAATAAAAATGTTCACCCCAGTACTAACTTTGTGAGTATAATCATAAGCTAACCTTCTATTCATTCCCTTTACTGTTGGCTAGCACTGATGTAAAGTCACGCTTAATTTTCAAATATGACTGCCTGGTATAAAAAGGCATTTACAAAGCTGAAAATTCTTAGACTAGATAGCATGAGGAATTTTTTTCTAAAAGAAAAAAATTGAAAAATACAAAGCTGAAATTTTATTTCATTATTTATTTATTTATTTGATTTTTGAGACAGAGTGTTGCTCTGTCACCTTGGCTGGAGTCCAGTGGCGCGGTCTTGGCTCACTGCAACCTCTGCCTCCTGGGATCAAGCAATTCTCTTGTCTCAGCCTCCTGAGTAGCTGGGACTATGGGTGCAGGCCACCATAGTCCAGCTAATTTTTGTATTTTTTAGTAGGCACGGGGTTTCTCCATGTTGGCCAGACAGGTATTGAACTCCTGACCTCAGGTGATCCACCCACTTCAGTCTCCCAAAGCACTGGGATCACAGGTGTGAGCCACAAAGCTGAAATTTTAACCATTCAACAAAATCTAAAGAACATAGAAACATCGCTGCTCCCAGTAGTGTAAGTTAGACATTCTTTTATAAAACACTGATTCCTAAAGAACATGTTAAACTAATTTTACCCTACAAAATTACTTAGATTTGTTTTCTCTGAGTTACTTACAAAATACTAAAATGCAGACTGCCTTAGTAAAGTAAATCTCAGAATATTTTTTTCTCCACAGCCTGACAAAAGGTAATAACTGATCAAAATGTATTAAGTCTGTAGTGATTTTTTGTTTGTGGTTTTTATTTGTTTGTTTCTGAGACAGGGTCTTGCTGTCACCCAGGTTGGAGTGCAGTGGTGGTATCACAGCTCACTACAGCCTTGACCTCCCTGGCTCAAGCAATCCTCCTGCCTCAGCCTCCTAAGTATCTGGGACTACAGGTGTGAGTTACCATGTCCAGCTAATTTTTTTTTTTTTTTAATAGAGCCCAAGTCTTCCTATGTTGCCAAGCCTAGGAACTCCTGGGCTTAAGTGGTCCTCTTGCCATGGCCTTCCAAAGTGTTGAAAATCCAGGTGTAACCTGACACACCTGTTTTGTTTTTCAATCAGATACAGATTTAAGGTCATTTAAATGTAATCAATAATATTCTACAATTCTTCAAGTATAGGCTGAATCTATGCTATATGCTAATTCCAAAAATTAATGTGTAAGGATTCTGCTTTGAAGGAACAGTGCAGGCCAGCTCTTTTTTAAATTTTAATTTAATTAATTTAGAGACAGAGTCTTGCATTCCAGTTGTCCAGGCTGGAATGCAGTGGCACAATCGATCATAGCTCACTGTATCCTCCAACTCCTGGCTTCAAGCGATCCCCCTACCTCAGCGGGGTGGCTGGGACTACAGGTGCATGCTACCACGCCCAGTTAATTTTTAATTTTTTTTGTAGAGCTAGGGGTCTCACTATGTTGCCCAGGCTGGTCTCCAACTCCTGGCTTCAAGTGATCTGCCCACCTCAGCCTCCCAAAGTGTTGGGATTACACGTGTGAGCTGCTGCGCCTGGCTGCTAGCTCTTTTCTTAACCATAACTAATATGATAGAAAATTCCTATAAACTCCCATAAAACTCTAATGGTTACAAACAACAGGAAAAAAAAAAAAAAGAAGCTCTAATGGTTCAGTTACATTATAATGCTAGTTAATGGTTATACTGTTACAAAATTTACCTTGTCTGCAATTTTACAGCAGCAGTCCATCCACAAGAAATCTTGAATTAAATCGTCATCTACAACAAAAGACAGCTATAACTTGTCTTTTAAAAACAGAATGTTTCCTTTTGGAGAATTAATTTCTATGTTAAGAGATTATACACAGTACTTAGAAATAAAACAAAAATGAACTAGTGTTACCTAAGGTGTAGTTTTCAGTTCTTGGGCGTATTTACCATTGCAAGGATTGTACAAAAAACTACTGCCTTATCCTTCATCATCCCATCTGATTTGCCTTAATATATGGCTCAGATTGGAAGGGGAATGGTAGAAGTGTTTGGTTTATTGAATATCCAATAGTATTTTTAGTTTTGCATTCTTCTCTCCTATTTATCTCTATTCCACTTTCTGTTACTCAAAGACATATGGAAATGTCTATATAAAAATGATTCATAATTCATTAGTTATTTATAACTAATATTTCGAAAAAGCTATTAGGATAAAATGACCAGCAAACACATTGTTTAAAGTAGTAACATCTAGAAAGTAGGTAAAATATTTATTTCAATTTTAAAGGGCTAAACTATATAATCTCCAAATATATTAATAATTGTCAGAATGTAATCTAGAAAAAATCTTTTTTTCCACTCCCCCTCTCTTTTTTTTTTTTTTTTTTCAGACACAGGGTCTCACTATGTTGCCCAGGCTGGCCTTGAACTCCTGGGCTCAAGTGATCCTCTGGCTTCAGACTCCTGAGTAGCTGGAACTACAGGAGCATGCTGCCATGCCAGGCTCCTCTCCTTCACTTTAAGAAAAAAGGCATAACTTCTATTCATTTGTGTATACTAAACTATCATCAATGTTGTCAAATATATGGAAAGTTCCAAGAATAACTACTGATTTCCTGAGAATAATAATTTCTGCCTTGTTAATTTTTTTTTCCTTTTTTAAGCAGGGTCTCACTTTGTCAACCAGGCTGGAGTGCAGTGGCATGATGTTGACTCACCTGTAGCCTCAACCTCCTGGGTTCATGAGATCCTCCCACCTCAGCCCCCCAAACAGCTGGGATTACAGGTGCACGCCACAATCCCCAGATAACTTTTTTTGTATTGTAAAGAAGGGGTTTCGCCACTTTGCCCCAGGCTGATCTCGAACTCTTAAGCTCAAGCAATCCACCTGCCTCAGCCTCCCAAAGAGCTACAGCCATCAGCCACCACACCTGGCATTTTCTTTTCTTCTTTGAGAAAGAATCTTGCTCTGTTGCCCAGGCTGGAGTACAGTGGCATGATCTTGGCTCAACTGTAGCCTCCACCTCCTGGGTTCAGGTGATTATCTTGCCTCCCTCCCAGGTAGCTGGGATTACAGGCATGTGCCACCATGGCAGATGGGGTTTCGCCATATTGGCCAGGCTGGTCTTGAACTCTTGACCTCAAGTGATCCGCCCCCCTCAGCCTCCCAAAGTGCTGGGATTACAGGCATGAGCCACCTCGCCTGGCCTAGTAATTCTGTTTATATTTCTTAAGTTACCTCAAATGGTACAGCCAGGTATTTTCCCTTGTATCTCATGATGAGTTTTGGGCACTAAAAAAGTTTGCAGGTAGTAACTTTGTTCTGCTCTTAATGAAAAGGAGAACTTTTATTAACATTCTAAATCCTGATGGGGAAGCATCTTTATATCTTTTTCTACTTATATTCCTTATATTTTTTCCTTTTTCATCTTGTTTTGTCCAATCTCATTTTTTCATTTTGCTTTTCTTTAAATCGTAACTAGCTTGTTTTAATGCACCTGACCTTCCTCTAGAAACAAGGAAGCTTGTTACCTAGATCTACCAGACTGAAGCATCTACTTGACTTGATTCATGACTCCAACTTTTTCTCATCTGTTTACCTTATTACCCTACCTCTTTTTCTCATCTGTTTACCCCTTTTTCTCATCTGTTTACCTTATTACCCTACCTCAAAAAAAAAAAATCTCTCACTTTGTTAGGAGTACAGTACTATAAAGAAGTTTCCTTTTGCCAATGTTACAAAATGTATCAGTAAAGTAGCACTGTCTCATAACTGAAACAAATTCAAACAATTTCATTATGTGGACATGATAAAGCATAGTTAATTTTTAACAATGTTCCCAAACTGTTATCCTGAAACTTCTCTAGTGTGACCAAGCACCCTAGTTTTCTTGGGTTTAGCAGAGAAAGTCCTGAGAAACCCCTTCGGCCCAAACTGGGTCAGTTAGCTCACCTGTCTTTATGTAGTATTTTACTTTAGGTCAAACAAACCTCATACCATAGGCTATGAAGTTGAATTGTCCAGAATTTACATTTGGCATATGGATTTAAGTAGTCTAGAAGATAGATGAATATGAATTTTTAATCCATAAGGAAGCAAAACAAACAAAAACCCAACATTCAAAACAAAAAAAGACTAAGTAAAACAAAAACAAATTTGGTTGGAGATGGGAAATTTAATACAAAAATAATGATATGCTCTTTGATCAGTATGAAAACAACTAGATGTTTACATTCTAGGTTTTTAGTTCTTTATAATTACTGCTATTACAGTATTTTAAACCTACCAAATAATTTAAAGAAAGCAGTCATTTCCTGACGCTGTATAACTAGACAAGGTCCTTTGGGGCGTTTAGATTTGTTGCTATTATGTGTATTTTTTTCAGATGCTTGCCAATTATCCTTAAAAATAGGACGCTTCAGAGTAGTGGCCTTTTTAGGCTGATGTGATCTATTTGACCCTGATTTTACATAAACAATGACGGTAGGTGGTGTCTCACAACACATCTGATTGTGCCTCATTTTGGTTTTCCAATATTCCTGTAAAAATAAAACATACAATTATTCATCACATGCATACATTTTATATAAAAACAACTGGATGATACTACCGTTATGAAGTCATATAAAATGTTACTAAACTTGCCATTAAAATGTTATTTGTGACAGTGACCCCCATAAAAATTGCTTTTGAAATTCAGTGCTAGGAAAAGCTATGCTTCCTTTTCCTAAATAATAAGATACTGTATGCCATTTTGCTTTGGCTACAGAACTCAAGACCAAATTGAAAGTTAATTATAGAAATGATGCTGACTTCTCTCTCCCTCTTTCTCTTCCTCTTTCTCTTTCATTCTTTTTTTTTTCTTTCTTTCACTTTCTTTCTTCTCTTTTTCTTTCTTTCAAAAAAAAAAAAAAAAAGAAATGATGCTGACTTTATAATTTATTTGTGGTCCTTTTTCCTGCTATTTTTTTCTATTCTGTTTGAATTGACGTAATTTTATCATAAGGTTGCTATATGCTACCTCAGATTTTTTATCAACAAGGAAAACTAGGCCAGGCACAGTGGCTCATGCCTGTAATCCCAGCACTTTGGGAGGCCGAGGTGGGTGGATCACGAGGTCAAGAGATCGAGACCATCCTGGCCAACATATATATATATATAAAAATAAGGAAAACTATTTCTAGAACTTATTATCAAGTATTATATTATAAAGCACCCCCCCACACAAAAACCCCATATCCCCTTATTAGTAAACTCCTTGATATATTATAAAATTCACCTATTCAATAAGCATTTTTTGGTATTTATTGAAAAGTTGAAATCAATTCTAGCAAAAAATACAGAAGTGCTTTGAAGGCTTTTCATAAATTGGTCTAATTTTTATTTTACTTACTGACTTGTTTTCTTCTTTTCCTTTTTTTCGTGTGTGTGTGTGTGTGTGTGTGTGCGTGTGTGTGTGTTTGAGACAGGGTCCTGCTCTGTAACCCAAACTGGAGTATGCTCGCATGATTACAGCTCACTGCAGCCTCAACCTCCTGGGCTCAAGTGATCCTCCCACCTCAGGCTTCCTTGTAGCTGGGACCACAGGTGTGTGCCACCACACCTGGCTAATTTTTTAATGTTTCTGTAGAGATGAGGTCTCACTATGCTGCCCAGGCTGGTCTCAAACTGCTGGGCTCAAGCAATCCTCTTGCTTCAGCCTCCCAAAGTGCAGGAATTACAGGCTTGAGCCACCATGCCTGCCCTGGTCTAAAGTAAGAGTATGACAAAGCTATTTGAGTGACTGATTATAAGTGTATATGAATGAATGTTGTTATAATCTAATAAAATTTGAGACATGGCCGTGCATGGTTGATCACGCCTGTAATCCCAGCAGTTTGGGAAGCTGAGGTGGGTGGATCACGAGGTCAGGAGATATCATTCTGGCCAACATGGTTAAATCCCATCTCTACTAAAAAAAAATACAAAAATTAGTCGCGTGTGGTGGCACACACCTGTAATCCCAGCTACTTGGGAGGCTGAGGCAGAAGAATCGTTTGAACCAGGGAGTTGGAGGTGTCAGTAAGCCGAGCCTGGTGCCACTGCACTCCAGCCTGGCGACAGAGGGAGACTCCGTCTCAAAAAAAAATTTTTTTGAGACAAAGTTAATCTATCAATATTTAACAATATATATAATCATCACCTTCTTTGGTGGTGATTAGTTCACATAATTACTACAGTTAGTATTATTTTTGTGGTCAAATATTTCTAGCATAATGGGAAATGGAGGTATGAATAAGCAACACAGGAAACTACTCTAGGATCCTATTGAGAACCTCTGAATGGAACCTCACAGTGGTTCAGACAGCCATACCTCCCTTGGTGTTCAAGGAGTGAGGTACAGATTCCCCTTCCTGACTCTCATAAATTTCCCTGTTGAAGGAAGGACTGGAAAATAAGATTGGATACAGTGAGGCTAGAGCAGCACTATCCAATACAATGCAAGCCACATATGTAATTTTGTATTTTTAGAGCCACCTTACAAAACAGATAAAATTACTTTTAATAATATAGTTTATGTAACCCAGTATGTCCAAAATACCATTTTAACAAGTAATCAATATAAAAATCAATGAGAGGCCGGGCGTGGTGGCTCACGCCTGTAATCCCAGCACTTGGGGAGGCCAAGGTGGGCAGATCATGAGGTCAGGAGTTCGAGACCAGCCTGGCCAACATGGCGAAATCCCGTCTCTCCTAAAAATACAAAAATTAGCCAGGTTTGGTGGTGAGCGCCTGAAGTCTCAGCTACTAGGGAGGCTGAGGTGGGAGAATCACTTGAGGTTGCAGTGAGCCAAGATCACACCACTGCACTCCAGCCTGGGCAACAGAGCAAGATTCCATCTCAAAAAAAAAAAAAAAAAAAAAAATCAACGAGATAGTTCACATTCTAAGTCTTTGAAATCTGCTGTGTATTTTCCACTTACAGCATATATGAATTCTTTTTTCTTTTTTTTTTGTTACTTTAGATGAATATGCTTACATACAAATCTCAATTCTGATACGAATTTTTCAACAGTAAAAGTGAAATCCAGTCCTATTTAAAAAATAATTTATAAGAAAAAAGTATGTTCCTTCAGTTTTCAGATTTAAAGTAAAAATTAAATTATTCAGTTTCAAGTGTTTAATAGCCACAAGTGGCTACCATATTTTTAAAAAAATTATTTAAAAATTATTTTTTGTAGATAGTACAGGGCTACATTTTGAAGAACTGGGCAGAGAAAATTATACTTATCTAATTGCTCCTCTCATTCCATCTTTCTTCCTAGATCCTAAAATCCTGCCAAATTGAAGGCAACTATGTACTTGAGGTGTGGGATATAAACTCCATAGAAAGAGGAATAGATGGTAAATTGAGCCTTGAGACTTAAGCATTTTCTGCTCTTTTCTGCCCATCTCATCTGGAAAACAGCTGGAGGCCTCACCTGCACATTTTTTTCAAAGTAAGAACAGCCTTAAGTCTACACAGAAAAAACTAAATAGCAGTCAGGCTTCTCAAATTCTAGGGTGGAGTTATCAGTGGTATGGTGGCTAAGAATTCTGCTTCAAATTTGAGTGTTGGGGCTAGACTTGGGTGGAATGTACCAGAACACAAATAACTGTGGCACATTTTCCAGGGGGTTTTATTTAATGGTAAGTAACCTAAAATAGTGCTTTCATATTAAAACCACCATGGATACATCATAAATTATAATGCAAATTTTCTATCAATCAAAAAGGCAAAATACGTCCACAGTAGGCATCTTTATTCCACTAAACCCTTGTGTATGTGTTGGGATATTTCATATAAAATTTCAGAAAACTGAATGAGAAGAAAATGTCTGAAATTCTCCAAGTAGAAATTCATTGATGTTAATAAGCAAATACTGGCAAGAAAGTTGTGTACAACAAGCTGAAGAAGAGAAGCAATCAATGCTACAATCTTGGTCAAGTTCTACCTAGGGGTATCTTTTTTTTTTTTTTTTTAATTTATAAGACAAGCTCACAGTTCTGCAGGCTGCTAGGGATATCTTTTAATTTTGCTCTTCATTTAGATACACTAAGAGAATGAGAGTTCTCATAGCAAGAGGAAAAGAATGAAAATCAAAATACTTTAGAAAGGGCAAGAGATGGGGAAAGAAGAAGTAGGAGAAACTAGGAGAAACTATGCTCACCAGTAAAATCTTTTTTTTTTTTTTTTTTTTTTTTTTTTTTTTTTTTTTTTGAGACAGAGTTTCGCTCGTCGCCCAGGCTGGAGTGCAATGGCACAATCTCACTGCAACCTCCGACTCCTGGGTTCAAGCAATTCTCCAGCCTTAGCTTCCCGAGTAGCTGGGACTACAAGCACCTGCTATCATGCCTGGCTAATTTTTATATTTTTAGTAGAGTCGGGGTTTCATTTCTATTTTTTATATAGGACTGGATTTCACTTTTACCATTGAAAAATTAGTATCAGAATTGAGATTTGTATGTAAGCATATTCATCTAAAGTAACAAAAAACTGTGCTAGACCTCCCAAAGCGCTGGGATTAAAGGCGTGAGCCACTGCGCTTGGCCTCCTGTAATGAATTTTTATACGGATTCCATGAACACTAAAAAAAATCATGCCAGAATTCATACTTGAATAGGGTGTCTGGATTTTTTCCTTCTTTTTTTTTTTTGGTAAGTAAATAAAAATTAGAGGCATCTGAAATAATCTCTTCTCTTGGGGTTAATATAAAGGGTGGTGGTTCACAGTCATAAAATGAAATGAGCAGAAGTTGTTTGGGGATTCATTTGCCTATATGAAAAACCTACTAGCAATATCCATTGGCAACTCAGTCAGGACAGGCAGGTAAGCTTTAACTTCCTTATGAGTGCAGTTGCACACTGAGAATATGTACCAGACACCCTTGAATGTGTTACATGCATTATCTCATTTAATTCTCAAAACATCTCTATGTGGTAGGTATTATTTTATCCTTATTTTCTAGATGAGAAATTTGAGGCTTAGAGAAGTTAAATTTGCCCAAAGGCTCATAATTAGTAAGTGATAAAGCTAGAATTTGAATGCAGAACTGATATCAAAGTCCCATATTCTTTAATCACTAAATAACTGTTTTAAATATTAAATAAAATCACGTGTAAAACACTTGACACATAGTAAGCAATCAAATTTTACTTATTGTCTGTTACCTTGCCAAGGAAACAAAACCAGCTAACCCTAGCTATAAGGCTACTCATATATATAATATATAATATATATATTACACATATAAAATATATATTTTATAAAATATATATTATATATTATATATAAAATATATATTTTATAAAATATATATTATATATATTTATATTTATATATATATTTATTTATAAAATTTATAATTTATAAAACACTTGACACATAGTAAGCAATCAAATTTTACTTATTGTCTGTTACCTTGCCAAGGAAACAAAACCAGCTAACCCTAGCTATAAGACTACTCATATATATAATATATATTATATATAAAAAAGTATATTTATATATATTTATAAAATAAATATATATTTATTTATAAAAACATATTTATTTATATTTATTTAAAAATATACATATTTATTTATAAAAATATTATACATATAAAATATATATTTTATAAATATATATATATGTATATTTTTTGAGATGGAGTCTTGCTCTGTCACCCAGGCTGGAGTGCAGTGATGCGCTATCGGCTCACTGCAACCTCACCCTCCTGGGTTCAAGTGATTCTTCTGCCTCAGCCTCCCGAATAGTTGGGATTACAGGCAAGTGCCACTACGCCAGGCTAATTTTTTTTCTCTTTTTTTTTCAATTATTTTTTTGAGATGAAGTCTTCCTCTGTTGCCCAGGCTGGAGTGCAGTGGCGCAACCTCTGCCTCCCGGGTTCAAGAGATTATCCTGCCTCAGCCTCCAGAGTAGCTGGGATTACATCCCGAGTTTCCTGTGATGATTAATATCCAGCCTTGACCACACCTGGCTAATTTTTGTATTTTTTAATAGAGATGGGGTTTCACCATGTTGGTAAGGCTGGTCTCGAACTCCTGACCTCATGATCCTCCCACCTTGGCCTCCCAAAGTGCTGGGGTTACAGGCGGTGAGCCATATTTAAATGTTAAAATTTTATTGATAACAGAGATGCTGTATTTAAAACAGAATTTGTAAATAGATATCTCAGTGTCTGCAGAGCATGGGCTTATCAGTCTTTCAAAGACTGATTGACAGTCAGGGTCTCGCTCTGTTGCCCAGGCTGAGGTGCAGTGGTGACAACATAGCTCACTGCAGCCTCCGCCTCCTGGGCTCAAGTGATCCTCCCGCCTCAGCCTCCCGAGTCGCTGGGACCACAGGTGCGTGCCACCGTGCCCGGCTAATTTTTTTTTTTTTTTTTTTTTTTGAGATGGAGTTTCACTCTATCGCTCAGGCTGGAGTCCAGTGGCACGATCTTGGCTCACGGCAACCTCCGCCTCCCGGGTTCAAGCGGTTCTCCTGCCTCAGCCTCCGGAGTTGCTGGGAGTACAGGCACGTGCCACCATACCCAGCTGATTTTTTTAAACATTTTTTCTTGTAGAGATGGGGTTTTCTTTGCGTTGCCCGGGCTGCGCTTGAATCCTGGCCTCAAGCGATCTGCCCGCCTCGGCCTAAGGCTTTTTAAAAGGTTAGGCGGTCTCCTGTTCTACTGGATGTCACGTAAGACAATCATTAATTCTGAGAAATGGGCTAAGGGCCTGATACTGAGACACAGCAGCTCAGATCTCAAGATTCTGGGCAGGTGTTTAATGGGACACAAGGAGGCAGGATTTATTAAAAAGACCCCCAAACCTCCTTCCCCCCACAGCAAAGGCGGCGGGCACACGTGGAGACGGGAGCGCCCGCCCCCGAACCTCCCTCAGGGCACGCAGCCAAGCTTCGGGAGCAGCCTCGGGTCTCGGCCCTGCCCGTCCTCCCCGCGGAACCTCCACCCGCTACGCCGCCAGGCGGAGGGCAGTCAACGCCCCAGCCCGCGCGGCCACTGCCGCCCTCGCCGCGGGGAGCGCGTGTGTGATGACCGCGAAGGCAGAGGAGGGCGCACACGGGAGGCGGCGTGAGGACCAGGCCGCGGAGCCGCCTTCTCACCCAAGGCGGGCGGTGGGGTCGGCGGCGAGAGCCGACTCAGGGCCCTGGCACACTCGAAAATGGAGATTCGCCTGCGAGGCCCGTCCCGGGGACAAGCACAGGTACCTGAGGAAGCCGGGGGCTGCGCGGGAGAGGGCCAGGCCGCGTCGGTCAGCCTCCGCCGGAGCGCTCCGGACCTCAGACGGTTGGTTGCTCGACGGTCGCTGGCCGGCAGCTGGACGCGCTCGAAGACCTCCCGCCAACCCGGAGCGAGGGAGCACGAGGCCGGCAGGGGCCAATCAGCGTGCAGAGCCGGACGAGGGGGCGGAGCCTGCCCGGGAGCGCTCCGGCGAACCGCGGCCCTACCCGCTACGCGCCCGAGCCTCGGCCGCGGGCCGCTCTCCGCCGTTATCCCGTCCACCCGCCCGCGCAAAACTCACACCACCCTCCTCATTCGACCTCCTCCCCTTGGGCACGTCTCGCAGTCAGGCTTGCGTTGGGGCCGTTTACTTCCCTCCGACTAGACGGCCAGGCCCCGCGGGGCTGGGGCTGCGGCTTTCCCTCCCTGCCCGGCACACGCGGGCACAGCACGGTCACTGGGGTTGCTCAGAAGGAAGAGGCAGATTGAACTGAGAAAAGCACAACGTGTGAATACGGTGGCTTCTTGTGAGAACGGGCCATTCTATTGTAACTGAAATCTGCAGCAGGAATCTTTTTGGCTTCGTCCTAGCCTTTGGCTAAGTAGGTGCTTAATAAATGCATGTTGAATGAATAAGAATTCTTCACAGCTTTTTGATCCTCCATCCTTTCCTTATGTCCCTTCTAATGTATACCCGGCTTTTTTTTCTTTTTGAGACAGTCTCGCTCTGTCGCCCAGGCTGGAGCAATGGCGCGATCTCGGCTCACTACAACCTCCGCCTCCCGAGTAGCTGAGACCACAGATGCCGCCACGCCCTGCTAATTTTTAAACATTCCTTGTAGAGCGGAGTCCTACTATGTGGCCCAGGCTGGCCTTGAACTGGACTCAGGCGATTCTCCCACTGGAATTACAATCCTAAGCTACCGCACCCAGTGTAACCTTTCCTTTTTTTTTTTTTGGTCTCCATATCACAGCTTTTTTCATGCTGCTAGTCTTTCTAAACATTTTCAATGACTGCCTAATATTCCAGAGTGGATGGACCATTTAAGTAATTTCGATATTTGGACTGCTTCCAGATTTTTTGGCTAATACGATTACTCTTTAATTTTTTATAAAAAAATTTCTTTTTAAAAATAGAGACAGGGTTTCACTACGTTGGCCAGACTGGTCTTGAACTTCTTACCTCAGGTGATCCGCCCGCCTCGGCCACCCAAAGTGCTGGGATTACAGGAGTGAGCCACTGCGCCTGGCCTATGATTACTTTTAAAAGGCAACCTGGGCTGGGCGTGGTAGCTCACGCCTGTAATCCAAGCACTTTGGAGGCTAAGGCGGGCAGATCACCTGAGGTTGGGGGTTCAAGACCAGCCTGACCAACATGGTGAAACCTTTTTTTTTTTTTTTTTTTAAAAAGGCAACCTGGCTCTGCTACTTGTGGTACTTCCAGCAAATAGATCCTCAATCAGCAGTTCTGAAGAATGGGTTAATTCCTTCTTTCCTGTATTTCCACACACATTACGATAATGGCAAATTCACCTACAAGTAACGAGAAGGGGGCCAACTGGGAACCTATTTTTCCTTACATATGCCTTTGACTCTTTCTCTCTGGCCTGTGAATGGGAGAATGGGCCAAGAAGCATCAACTGGTTGTGAAAATCTTGAGGAAAATGGCTGCTTCAAGCTTCATTTTTCTGGCTTTTCCTAAGGATACTTCCTGACTTCTCCCTGCTCCTCCCCCTTGTTTTTGCAAGATATCGGTGCTTCCTGTGATGATTAATATCTAGTTTTGAGTATAAAATATTGATTGAACAATGAATGTCCACTACACGGAAAAGACAAAGTGGAAGGCATGCAAAGCACCACAATGATGCAGACAACATGGCCTTACTCTTCTAGAACTTCCAAGCTAGACTGATAACGGACACAAACAACTAATACAAGGCACGCTGAGTTGTGCCATGAGGAAAATGCATGCGCCTGTATAATGCAGGAAGTATAGTTACAAGAAGGTTCCTTAGGATCCCAAAATCTTCACAAAGGAAACGTAAAATTTGCATATAAAAGTCAGCAAATACACATAAATGTTCATTAAGCTATTAGGGAAGCAGCAGCTTAAATGCTTAAGTTTTGACTTCAAATAAAGTGTTACTACCAACTAGGCCTTCTTGAGTGTTCTCATTACTGAGGTTTTTGTTGTTGTTGTTGTTTTAAACTATGGGTGTACGGAGAAAAGTGAATATATTTTAGAATAATACACTGGGTTTGAATTCAGGTACTACCATTTTACTAGCTCTATGAATGTGGTCAAATCATTTAACCCCGGCACATCTCACTAAATGTCAAAGTAGGTTGATAGCACCTACTCTGTAAAAGCATCTGGGGCAAATTTCATACTGTGAGCAAACTAGCAGTGCACTGGTCCATAGTAGGTGTTGTTAGTTTCCTTCCTGCCTCTTTCATTTGACCTGGGATTGGATGAGGAGAGCTCAAGCATGGCTTTCCCCCCATGAAGAAAGCATTGATTGTCCATAAATTGATCATCTGCATTGTGACCTGCAGTGCCTCCAGTGTGTCCCCATTTTATTTTCCTATCTCTCCTTTCCTAAATGTATCTCCCCCCCATTATCCAGTAAGAATTGTTTACTCCTGAGTTACTCATACTCGTGTTTCTCTGAATATTTTGAACTTTTCCACTTTTTTGACCGTGCATATATACTGGAGTGTGCTCTCTTCATCACTCTCATTTAAATTTTGTCTGGTATCCATCCTTTAAGACCCTGCTTAAATTAATCAGCCTGTCATCATTTGAGTGCTTAGGAAATGCAGGCTCTGTGCAACTCCTGCATTCCTGTAGCACTTTCTGAAATTCTCATTTATGTAATCTTATTAACCAGCTTTTTAAATAGAAATGTGTATACAGATACAATTATATATAAATTAGATCATATACATACTTTAAAAATGTACAAAATAATACATGTAGCATATGTGGAAGCTGAAACATAATAAAAATGTGAAGCCACCACCTACCAAAACACATGAACCGTTTAACATCCAAGAGACAGGACATCAACAATACTGTTGAGATTCTGTATACTCTTCCTTCTCCCACCATGATCCCCAGGAGGTGACTGTTTCCCATTTCCTTGCTTTTCTTTGCATGTCCTAAAACACAAGTTTTATTTGTGAACTTTTTTTTTTTTGAGTGAGTTTTGCTCTTGTTGCCCAGGCTGGAGTGCAGTGGTGCAATCTCGGCTCACTGCAACCTCCGCCTCCCGCGTTCAAGTGTTTCTCCTGCTTCAGCCTCCTGAATAGCTGGATTACAGGTGCATGCCACCACACCTGGCTAATTTTGTATTTTTAGTAGAGACGGGGTTTCTCCATGTTGGACAGGCTGGTCTGTAACTCTTGACCTCAGGTGATCCACCCACCTCAACCTCCCAAAGTGCTGGGACTACAAGCATGAGCCACTGTGCCCAGCCTATATGTGAACTATTCAACTTCAGTATTCCTCATGGAGTTGGCCATGCTAATAATGCATAACACTGTGAATCATTTCACTGTTGCTTTCTGTTCAAGAAATATATCATAAGCTGAGTGCAATGGCTCATGCCTGTAATCCCAGCACTTTGAAAGGTCAAGGTGGGTGGATCACCTGAGGTCAGGAGTTCAAGACCAGCATAGCCAACATGGTGAAACCCCGTCTCTACTAAAAATGCAAAAGTTAGCTGGGTGTGGTGGTGCACCCCTGTATTCCCAGCTACTCAGGAGGCTCAGGAGGGAGAATTCTTTGGACCTGGGAGGTGGAGGCTGCAGTAAGCTTGGATGGCGCCACTGCACTCCAGCCTGGGCCACAGACCGAGACCTCATCTCAAAAAACAAACAATAAAAAAATGCAACAATCATTCTAACAAGATAAAAGAACTATTACATTTCTGTCTAGAAGTTTTCTCCACTGTATCACTTTCTTGCTCCTTACAGAAAAGATATTGATCTTTCTCCATACTGCTTCTGCCTAACCTATGACATAATACTTGTGCTAGATGAGGCAACAGCCTCTCCAAGTTTGATTCCTAGTTTTAAGCACTCATATTTATTGGGTGAATTCTGAAAGATGAAATATTACACAAACTATACAACTTTCCAAAAAATATGTGAGGTGGCTCACTAACAAAGGTGACATTAAGATCAATAAAATAAAATCAAGACTACATAAAAGGGGAGGCAAGAAAGTAATCCTAAGGATCTTGCAATGTGTGTCCTCAGCAACAGGCAACTTCCCCTCTGTGGCTGTCAGGTGTTAGCTACAAAATGCTCCTTCAAGTAACTGAACACTTTTGGCTTCTTGGTTTTTCTTTTTTTTCTTTGAGACAAGTCTTGTTCTGTCACCCAGGCTGGAATGCAGTAACATGATCTCAGCTCACTGCAACCTCCACCTCCCAGGTTCAAGCCAACTCTCCTGCCTCAGCCTCCCAAGTAGCTGGGATTACAGGTGTGTGCCACCATGCCAGGCTAATTTTTGTATTTTTAGTAGAGATGGGGTTTTACCACAATGGCCAGGCTGGTCTTGAACTCCTGACCTCCCAAAGTGCTAAGATTACAGGTGTGAGCCACCGTGCCCGGCCAACTTCTTACACTTACCAATATTTTACAAAATAGGGGCCACAGTTTTGACAAACCATTTATTTTGGCAGTACAGATTCAAAACAACTTTCTCTTTTGAGACTTCAGCATTCTTGTCATAAGAGACAAAAGCAGTTACCTGAGGATAAAGAAAACCTGGAATTGTATTATTTGTGGTTAATTTCTTCAGGTCAAGGTGTCAAAATAGTAAGTAGACATTTTTGAGACTCACTTGCCATTCATTAAGCAAATATCTGCATGCCTCCTATGTGGCAGGTGCCACTCTAGGATGAGGAGATACCAATCAGTGAACAAAAGAGGGAAAAAAAAAAAAGACCTGCCTGGGTGCAATGGCTCACGCCTATAACCCCAACACTTTGAGATGCTGAGGTGGGGATCACTTGAGCTCAGGAGTTTGAGCTAGCCTAGGCAACGTGGTAAAACCCCTGTTTCTACAAAAATTAGGTGTGGTAGCACACGCCTGTAGTCTCAGCCGCTAGGCAAAGGTGGAAGGATGGCTTGAACCCAGGAGGCTGAAGAGGGCTGAGACAGTGCCATTGTACTCCAGCCTGGGCACCACTGCAAAACCCTGTCTCGAGAGAGAGAAAGAAAAAAAAAAAAAAAACCCTGCACATAAGAGCTACATTCTAGTCACATACAAAACTGATCTAGGCCTTATGGCTTTTAGAGACAAATATAACACAGTTTTAAAGGAGCATTCAACATCCTAATGGATCTGTATAAGGAATAATTGATGATTTATTAAGATTAAAATGGGCTGGGCATGGTGGCTCAGGCCTGTAACTCTCCCAGCACTTTGGGAGGCCAGTGGGGCAGGATCACTTAAGCCTGGAAGACTGAGGCTTCAGTGAGCTGTGATCAGGCTACTGCACTCCAGTCTGGATGAGAGAGTAAGACCCTGTCTTAAAAAAAAGGACTACGACTTTTGTTAATCTGTCAGTGAGCACACCCAGAGTTTGGGAAATTTGCTAAAGACTAGGGTCTCCCACTCAAAATGAGCTTTTGAGTACAGTAATAAACAATTTTTAACCTAGTTCTTTAATATGACAAATAAATTAATTTCAGTGGAATTATCAAGCTCCAGTAGAGATATGCTACAAAATCTGAGGCAATTATACTGGGAGGCAGAGACTCGTATTCCTAAAATTTCTTATCCAAGTCTAAGTTATATGTGCTGGGCCCAGTTACATGTTAGATCCTGCAACCTCACAAGACTTCCTGATAATCCTAATAATTCCTTATTAAATGTGATAAGCTACATTTCCTAATATGTAGCTTATGAATTTTTAAGTTGGTAAATTGAGTAGTTGTGAGTTCTACAAGATGTTTTCTCCAGCAACTCCACCCTGCACATCCTCCTTTCTCATGAATTTTTATTAAACTAAGAGCTAGAGACAAAAGTTTATATTTATTCAAGAATGGAATAGGTGTCAGTCTGTCAATAACCTACTGGTAAGCATCAGCACTGTCAGAAACTATGCCAATTATCACTTTGAGTTATATATTGGAGGTAGCATTTCATACTCTGGTTTTGTTTCCTTGCCTTTTCCCCCACAAAAAAACATACTAGGGGATTTAAAACTTACTTGAAATTAAACTTGTTACATTAAGAAAGACATTCCTGGCCAGGCGCGGTGGCTCACGCCTGTAATCCCAGCACTTTGGGAGGCTGAGGTGGGCGGATCATGAAGTCAGGAGATCGAGACCAGCCTGGCCACCATGGCGAAACCCTGTCTCTACTAAAATTACCAAAATGAGCCAGGCATGGTGGAAGGCACCTGTAACCCCAGCTACTCAGGAAGCTGAGGCTGGATAATTGCTCGAACCTGGGAGGCGGAGGTTGCGGTGAGGCGAGGTCGTGCCATTCATTGCACTCCAGCCCGGGCGACAAGAGCAAGACTCCGTCTCAAACATTTTTCGGTTGCACTGTATTACTTGCCTTTACGGCTCTGTCGAAAATCCATGTTTACATGATAGACCACAAATTAGTGTGCCTTTAAATAAATTTGTACAATCTATGAAAATTCTAGACGTTCAGCTATGATGTCACTGCTTTTGGAGAAAAAATTTGGCTTGCAAATCTGTTGAATCATTCTGATTAGGCAGCTGTAAAAATTAATACACATTTTAACCAGCGGATCCTAGGCCAGGCTTGACTGAAAAGCCTCCAGGAAGAGACCTTAGGTTCCCACCATTTTGCATGTAACATCTGAAAGGAATGCTGAACCTATTAGCCTCAGGCAGTCAGTTTATTCTCCCTCCCTTAAACACACACACACACACACACCCTCCCTACCCACACCCCGTTTACTTGCTTTCTACCCTATATACTCCAATTTGGTGTTATAAGTAAGATTTCATAATCACATAAGCTAGCAAAGATCCTTAAGAGTAAAGAAGCAAAGATTTATGGTCATTTTTGTAAAAATAAGGTTTAATAAAACATCAGCAATCTGCATGAGAAAGCAAATTACAATGAAAAACTTAAAAAGCTAAGTCAACCAACGTAGAAGGTAGCGGTTGAAGAAAACAAGCTTTGACTTTTAAAATTTCCTAACCAGGGGAATTTATTTAGAAATTCTGGCATTCAAATGTACAGGTAAACTTCAATTTAACAGATCAAAATTGTTTACACTAAGTTTCACTTAGTATCTAAGTATCCAATCACAATTGTATCTAAGGTTTCACTTTTGTTGAAGAAACATTATAAAGACAATTAAAACTCTAGGTGTGGCTGGGTGTGGTGGCTCACGCCTGTAATCCAAGCACTTTGGAGGCCAAGGCGGGTGGATCACCTGAGGTCGGGAGTAAGACCAGCCTGACCAACATGGTGAAACCCTGTCTTAAAAAAAAAAAAGAAAAACTCTAGGTGTATACTTACACGGAACTAGTTTATTTCCTATTTAACTATTGTTCACTGTGTAAAGTATGTTGTCCCAATTTTTAGATGTTTTAAGAAATTATAAAACATTAAGATCTACTGGGAAGAGGGAAAACCTATTTCTAAGCAATACCACTAGCACAGTCAGGCTTGTATTAAGTCTCTTCTCAGATGCAGCTTTGATTTAGGCATGGACTCACAAGGAAAACAGGAAGTGGATTTCATTAGGGAGCAACAGCAAATTCAGCCTGACCGTTTTCCTATTCTAAACACGTTTTCAGTATAAAGATGTAAAAAAAAATTCTTTTTGGTTCAAAAGTTATGGTTGCCATGGAGACCAAAAGAATGTACCTGAATTTATAAACTGAGACATATTTCAGCTCCTTGGCTTAAAATAATACATATTTATATTCTTAAGAGACATATCTCAAGATGTTCCTTGCTTTGCCATGAATAAAAATTTTTTTGAAAAGCATATGCTTCTCCTGAATACACTCATACTTCAAATTTACCACCTATTTTAAGCTTTAAAATTCTTCTTGCCAGCATTTTTCAGTTAAAAAAGAAACTTCACGAATGTTTAGGTACTTTTTACAATAAAGGGATATGGCAGCATGGATACTGAGTAGTTGGCTAGGCTCTAAATACCTGATGACTCTATGCTTTGCACAAACCAGTCTTGGTGATGATTAGAATTTGTCCCTGGGCAAAATTAAAGCAAAGAATGTTAAAACTTCAAATGCAAAGGATTCACTGTAGTTGATTCTTTCAAGAATAGAAACTGACCATAACCTTCCTTTATAATCCATGTGATACATCACATTATAAAAGATATCTACCGTGTTTCATGATTTCTGAATGTCATAACATTTGGGTTAAATTGTACACACAAAAAAATCACTAACCTTAAAAAATCAGAGGGAAGAACAATATAAATTAGTGACACTGGAATTACAGAATAATTTTCTCCTAAGAAACAAAGTTTTATTTATTTCAAGTAGCATTACCAAGCAAATATTTGTAAAGAACACATTTTTATGACTGGAGGCTGTTTAGTGGTTTTAAGAGTGCTTGAATAATTTTTAAACATGATAAATTTCCACCCTTTAAATTTAATGACCAATATTAATTAGCTTAAGTAGTGATTTTTTTTTTTGCAGTCTTTAAGAAAAAAGATTCCTATTAACCAACATACTTAATCTTGACCTGGATGAATTTACAGAAGCCAGACAATGGGATGCAGATTAATGTGGTTTAACTAATACTGAGATTAATCAACACTGCCCTTTTTCCCTGCCAAAGGCTTATTTTCTAGACCTGCTTCACTATGACTACTAAAAGAGTACAACTAAAATTTTATTAGAAATTGCTCAACTTACACACTCCAATCAGGAAGTTATTTAAATCACCTCAGATAAAAGCCTGTGGTGACCTAACCTAATACATCATATGCAGATCATGAACACTTTCAGAAAAGAATCATTTCAGTATATGTCAAGGACACAGTAACTGTGAATAAAATGTGTGTTTAAATGTCTTACTGTAAGAAAAAAAAAATCAGTCAGGCTTCATATCAATTAGACAACTTTTACTAAATGAGAAAACTACATTTAAAATGTGTTTTAAAACAAAAAGGAATTAGAAAAAAAGACATATGCATTTAAAAGAACGTTTGCACTGTGCTGAAAATGAACTATCTCTTGCAGTAAGTAATACAATGCGCCAATTCATAAAATGTAAGTTAACAGGTTTCTCAATTTAACATTTTCAAAGACGATATTAAGGTCAAAATGTCACATCTATGGTAGCACATATAGAAGGGCAATATAGATATGATGTCCATCCCTATGCAGCTTACAAATTTGACAATGCTCAATAAAAGCTTTTAGAAACACATCCAATAGTGTCACAGCCGAAGAACCACAAATCTGTGTCCTGTAAGTTCTCTCCTTCTAAAATCTTTATGTTAACTTTTCTACTTGTTGCCATTTGTTAATACTAACCCTTAAAAAAAAGAGAGAATAAGAAAAGAAAGGCTGCAATAAACTCTTGATCAGGTACAGAAATTATTGCTACTATAGTTCACTACAAAGCATGTCTATACAATATCATATGACCTTTGATTATGAAAAATCAGAATAAAAATCTTTAGTGACAAAAGCCTTACAATCGTATACAACATTCACATGGCAATATTAGACAGTTAAGCACCCAATACCCATAGTTGACAAAATGTCCCACTGACCAGCATTCATTTAAATACATCCTTCGTATAGAGGGAGAAAAAAGAGAGAGTGTCAGCTTTCCAAGGCTTGTCAAAAAAGGATTCTCATGTACTGTGGATCTAAACACAAACAACAATAACAAAAACTCAAAAAAACAAAACCAATGTAGGTGAAGGTGTTACCAGGAAGTTAAGCATGCCAAAAGGTGTTCCGTGCGAATTAAAACCTAAAGCCAAGGTACCACATAATCACATTACCAACTAGTTGGGTAATACTATATGAGCCTTATCTTAAAGTTAAATGAAATGCTACTGCACAATAGAGCATCAATAAGTTAAAAATTAGAGTGCACAAATCCAAATCAGTGGCAATTTCGGTATAAAGCAAAATATTCACTATCAGCTGTAAAGTTTGCCCAGTCAAACTGTATGATTAAAATCACTGGATTGGACAGTGTGCGTATTTTTTTTAAAAACAATCAATCTCTAAAATTCCTTTTTAATGTAATGAGGCATAAGTTTTCTTAGTAAGATTAAACAGGTATCTAAGTAGATAAGCAAGGGAAAGTAATAGTTGGTGAATGTCTTTAAAGCTCTTCCCATATTTCACTTTTAAAAATGTTTATGGAAAAAAATTAGAAGTATCTGCCATTATTCTAGCAAAGAAAAAAACAAAAACAAAAACAAAACAAGCTCAAAATAATTAAACAACCAAGCAACACTAAAACCACATTACACAGATGGATCATCATGCTTTCATCTGGTTTAACTATCACATCTAGTTTAACTGGGATGCTTTTCAACTTTAAAAATTGTGATACGTGAAGATGTAATTTTAATGGATAATTTTGAATTTGGATTTAACTTTGTTGACTATAACAGAGTATACTTATTACAATACAGTGTAGCACATCTTTCTATTAGAAAAAAATTTAAGATCCTTTACCCGTCTCCTTAAGTTAAAGGTGTGACATCATAAAGGGTGTCAATGGCTGGATGGTTTTACAGTGCACACTTATATATTATGAAGTATGTCCTTAACAAATCTGATGGTTTCTTTACAGAATTCCTTTCTTCACCTTTTCTTCGGTGGATTAGCTGTTCGAGGTGGAGTGACAGGACGTCCTGAATTCAGTCCACCATACTGGTACTTAGCTTTCTTTTCAGATGGTTTCAATATCTTAAAGTAAATTATTAACAAACAACGTTATTCTTTCAAGTACATATGTTTAAGAAAATTGTTACAATTGTGAGTTTTTTCAATAAATGGCATAAATTGCAAAAGTGCAATAAAAATGTAGAATAGCAAAGTTCCATAAACATTTCTTACATTTAAAGAGTGTCCAAATGTCTGAACTCTGTTGTCACTCCACTCATATTTATTTTTTATTTTTATTATGTTTTTTGAGACGGAGTCTCACTCTGTCACCCAGGCTGGAGTGCAGTGGCAGGATCTCGGCTCACTGCAACCTCTGCCTCTCGGGTTCAAACAATTCGCCTGCCTCAGCCTCCCGAGTAGCTTGGATTACAGGCACCCACCACCACGCCCAGCTAATTTTTGTATTTTTAGTAGAGATGGGGTTTCCCTATGTTGGCCAGACTGGTCTCGAACTCCTGACCTTGTGATTTGCCCACCTCAGCCCACTGTGCCTGGCCTCCATCAACTATCTAATCCTTAAATTTAAGTAAAAAACTTTTTCAAATTAGTGTATCTCTGTTGTGAGGAAAGAACACTGGTTTAAGAGTCGGAAGATCTACGTTGTCATCTTAATTGTGATATATTAAAATTTAGGAGGGTAATTAACCTACAAGTCACAAACTCTTCAGACCTCATTATTTACATATAAATTGATCTTTTTATTTTAAAATAGCTTTATTAACATAAATCTAATTTTAGAACATTTCTATCACCCCAAAAAGAAAGCTTGTTCCCATCAGTAGTCACTCCCCATTCCTGCTCTCCACACCTCCCCAAACCCTCCAACTCTACGCAACCCTCATCTACTTTGTCTCTACAGAATTGCCTATTCTGGACATTTCATATAACTGGTTTCATATAATATGTGGTCTTTTGTGATTGGCTTCTTTTGCTTAGGGTTTCAAAACCAGTTTTGAAGTATCAGTACTTAATTCCTTTTTATTGCTGAGTTGTACATTGTACAATCCATTGTATGGATGTACCACCTTTTATTTATCCATTCAGTAGCTGATGGATGTTTGAATTGTGTCAATTTTTTGGTTACAAGGAATAATGCTGTTATGCACATTTATGTAACAGCTTTTGTGTGAACATGTTTTCATGTATCTTGGGTATATACCTAGAGGTAAAACTGCTGCATCATATGAGAACTCTATTTCCACCATTAATGTATGAAAATTCTATGCCTCCAAATCCTTGCAAAAACTTGTTACTGTATGCCTTTTTTAATCATACTCGTTCTGGTGGATATAAATAGAGCTTTAACCTACATTATACATAAAAAAGTCATGATTTTCCAAAAATAAAACAGTATAGAAAGATTTACAAAGTTTTTTTTTTTAACTATTTAGAACATAATAGTGCCTCAGTGAAAAGGATATATTAATCCAACACCACTATGACAACTGCTGGAAGGATAAGGTATGGTTACTATATTTAATTTGTAAATGAGCAATCAACCATTCACCATTCAACTGTACTAATTGATGGAAACAGTATTATATGACAATGAGAAAGAGGAATAGGAAAGCCTCAGTCCATTTTAAGAGAAATATAGTGTGTGTACATCAAGGATATAGAATAGCCTTTGCAAAAGCAAAGTACTGAAGCTGTTTTACTCAGTCAACAAGAATGATTTGTACTAGCTCACTAAAGCTAAAACTGGCCTCTTTTTAAGATGTAAATGTTGAAACCAAAAGTTGGTTCTTCAAAAGAATAAAGATAGACTGCTATTTAGATTAATGAAGAGAAGATGCAAGTAAGCATAATCTGAAATTACAAAGGTGACATTACAGCCAACCCCATAGACATAAAAAATATCTTGAGATTATAAACACCTCTGTGCATACAAACTAGAAAAACTAGAAGAAATGAATAAATTCAAAGACAACACATATGACCTCCCAAGAAATGAATAGATTCATAGAAACACACACGACCTGAACAGAAAAATAACAAGTTCCAAAACTGAATCAGTAATAAAAACCCTACAAACTAAAAAAAGCCTTGGACCAGAAAGATTCACAGATGAATTCTATTAGATGTACAACGAGCTAGTACCAATCCTACTGAAACTATTCCAAACAATCCAGGAAGAAGTCCTCCCGAACTCATTCTACGAAGCCAGCATCACTCTAACACTGAAACTCAGCAGAAGCATAATGAAAAACGAAAACCTCAGGCCCTCATGAACACAGATGCAAAATAGTCAACAAAATACCAAGAAACTGAATCCAGCAACACATCAAACAACAGTTGGTTAACATACCACAATCAAGATGGTTTTATTCCTGGGTGCAAGGTTTCAACATATGCAAATCAATGAAAGTGATTCCCCATATAAACAAAATTAAAAACAAACACCATATGATCATTTCAGTAGATGCAGAAAGGCTTTCAATATAATTCAACATCCTTTCATGTGAAAAACTCTCAACAAATTAGGCATCGAAGGAACATACCTCAAAATAGGAAGAGCCATCTATGACAAACAGCCAACATCATACTGAAAAGGGAAAAGCTAGAAGCATTCCCCTTGAGAACTGAAACGAGAGACAAGGATGACCATTCTCACTACTCCTATTCAACAGACTGCTGAAAGTCCCTGCCAGAATAATCAGGCAAGATAAAAAAATAAAAGGCATCTCTTTACTACAAACAATTCTATGCACATAAACCAGTAAATCTAGAAGAAATGGATAAATTCCTGGACACTTACACCCTTCCAAGACTAAACCAGGAAGACGTTGAATCTCTGAATAGGCCAATAACAAGGTCTGAAGTAGAGACAGCAATTAATAGTCTACCAAACAAAAAAAAGTCCAGGTCCAGACAGGTTCACAGCCCAATTCTACCAGATGCACACAAAGGAACTGGTACCATTCCTTCTGAAATTATTCCAAACAATACAAAAAGAGAGAATCCTCCCTAACTCATTTTATGAGACCAGTATCATCCTGATACCAAAACCTGGCAGAGATACAACTAAAAAGAAAATTTTAGGCCAATATCCATGATGAATATCGATGCAAAAATCTTCAATAAAATACTGGCAAACCGAATGCAATAGCACATCAAAAAGCTTATCCATCACAATCAAGTAGGCTTCATCCTGGGGATGCAAGGCTGGTTCAACATATACAAATCTATAAACGTAATCCATCACATAAACAGAACCAAAGATAGAAACCACATGATTATCTCAATAGATGCAGAGAAGGTCTTTGACAAAATTCAACAGCACTTTATGCTAAAAACCCTCAATAAACTAGGTATTGATGGAACGTATCTCAAAATAATAAAAGCTATTTACGACAAACCCACAGCCAATATCATACTGAATGGGCAAAAACTAGAAGCATTCCCTTTGAAATCTGGCACTAGACAAGGATGCACTCTCTCATCACTCCTATTCAATATAGTATTGGAAGTTCTAGCCAGAGCAATCAGGCAAGAAAGAGAAATAAAGGTATTCAATTAGAAAAGGAGGAAGTCAAATTGTCTCTATTTGCAGACGAGATGATTGTATATTTAGAAGGCCCCAGTGTCTCAGCCCAAAATCTCCTGAAACTGATAAGTAACTTCAGCAAAGTCTCAGGATACAAAATCAATGTGCAAAAATCACAAGCATTCCTATACACCAATAACAGACTTAAAGAGAGCCAAATCAAGAATGAACTGCCATTCA